>CANTFL010001455.1:0-181978 GCA_947650285.1 Hyaloperonospora brassicae
AGGTCATGCATGTCGGAACGTACGGCTCACAGCCATCGGTGTCAACTGATGGCTCTCAGCCACTGAGACTATACAGCCTATCACTTACTTGTGCAATCAGTCTTACTCTTGTGCGGTTTGTATGACGTGAGTGAAACATACCCTACTATTGTGTAGTTTGTCCTACTCTTAGCCGTTTGTCCTTTTCTTAGTAAAATACGTCTTGTAACTACAACGACGGTAAAGGCTCCCTGATACTTCCGCACTAACTCGATACTGCGGGATTTGAACACACACGCAAAAGACTGGTATCCGTCACATCAAACGACAGAGCCAATTTGCTGACTTGGCCTACCCCGTTCTGCACTACTATATGGACATGGAGAACTTAGACATGCCGACCTTACAAACGGAGCTGCACCTTCACGCATTACCCCTACCCTTGATGTGCTTGCGACGTCTTTACTCGTACGCCTCCAGGCGGAGACCTGTGAGTGACTTGGTGTGCTTGTCTCTTGATAGCGTCGTTGTCAACCCGTCCACGATCATTTGTTCCGTCGGCTTGGACTCACATGCTATATGTTCTCGATTTATCGTCTCGCGCGAGAAATGAAACTTGATGTCGATCTGCTTCGCCCGGTTATGATGTACAGGATTCTTGACCAGCGCACTGCAACCTTGGTTGGCCCAAAAACGCCACGTCGCTCTGTCAACACTGCACGCCAAGTTCTATGGCAGACTTCGACACCCAATCGCCGTCTGCGTTGCGCTGTACATACTCATATACTCTGCTTCCGTGCTTGACGTTGCAACGGTTGGTCAACGGTTGGAATTCCACGAGATCGCGCTACCACTCAAAAAGACAACGTAGTCTATCGTTATGTGGCGTGTATTGAGCCCCTGCCCAGCTTGCATCGTCGAATCCATAATCCCCCTTGCTTGCGCCATCGAACACGATGCTGATGCATTGAGTTGTCTCCGAGTACTTGATGATTCTCTTGGCCGCCGCTCACTGAGACTTGCTGAACGCTCGCAACGTTTAGCCACTTCGCCAGCAGCATGCGCAATATATGGACGCGTAGAAGTCGCTATATACATCGAACACTCCCATTTACTTGAGATACGTAAGCTTCGGCACAAATATTCTCTCGTTCGGCATCTTGACCAACTTCTCGGTGCTGTCCGTCTGTGTGTGTACTTCCTTGCCGTTCTCACGCCGAACTTCTCCGTAAGTCGTTTGATGTATGCCCTCTGCTCCATCATGACCACGCGGGTGTCACGCTTGCGATCAGTCTCGATTTCCAGGCAGCATATAAGCTCGCTAAGCTCGCGAAGGTCCTTGACGCTGAACTCTTCTTTCAGTGTACTCTTGATGCCTGCAATGTGATCATTAGTCTTGTATGAAAGCAGAAAGTTGTCGACATCGATTGCGATGGTACTGTACTCGTCTCTTGACACTCGAACAAACGCACCTGGTCCAGCTGCAGTGCTCTTACATCCTTGATTGTCCAAGAGCTGTTTTCGTTTGCTGTTCTCCTGCCGCGCAACTCAATTCATAGGTCATGCATGTCGGAACGTACGGCTCACAGCCATCGGTGTCAACTGATGGCTCTCAGCCACTGAGACTATACAGCCTATCACTTACTTGTGCAATCAGTCTTACTCTTGTGCGGTTTGTATGACGTGAGTGAAACATACCCTACTATTGTGTAGTTTGTCCTACTCTTAGCCGTTTGTCCTTTTCTTAGTAAAATACGTCTTGTAACTACAACGACGGTAAAGGCTCCCTGATACTTCCGCACTAACTCGATACTGCGGGATTTGAACACACACGCAAAAGACTGGTATCCGTCACATCAAACGACAGAGCCAATTTGCTGACTTGGCCTACCCCGTTCTGCACTACTATATGGACATGGAGAACTTAGACATGCCGACCTTACAAACGGAGCTGCACCTTCACGCATTACCCCTACCCTTGATGTGCTTGCGACGTCTTTACTCGTACGCCTCCAGGCGGAGACCTGTGAGTGACTTGGTGTGCTTGTCTCTTGATAGCGTCGTTGTCAACCCGTCCACGATCATTTGTTCCGTCGGCTTGGACTCACGTGCTATATGTTCTCGATTTATCGTCTCGCGCGAGAAATGAAACTTGATGTCGATCTGCTTCGCCCGGTTATGATGTACAGGATTCTTGACCAGCGCACTGCAACCTTGGTTGGCCCAAAAACGCCACGTCGCTCTGTCAACACTGCACGCCAAGTTCTATGGCAGACTTCGACACCCAATCGCCGTCTGCGTTGCGCTGTACATACTCATATACTCTGCTTCCGTGCTTGACGTTGCAACGGTTGGTCAACGGTTGGAATTCCACGAGATCGCGCTACCACTCAAAAAGACAACGTAGTCTATCGTTATGTGGCGTGTATTGAGCCCCTGCCCAGCTTGCATCGTCGAATCCATAATCCCCCTTGCTTGCGCCATCGAACACGATGCTGATGCATTGAGTTGTCTCCGAGTACTTGATGATTCTCTTGGCCGCCGCTCACTGAGACTTGCTGAACGCTCGCAACGTTTAGCCACTTCGCCAGCAGCATGCGCAATATATGGACGCGTAGAAGTCGCTATATACATCAACACTCCCATTTACTTGAGATACGTAAGCTTCGGCACAAATATTCTCTCGTTCGGCATCTTGACCAACTTCTCGGTGCTGTCCGTCGGTGTGTGTACTTCCTTGCCGTTCTCACGCCGAACTTCTCCGTAAGTCGTTTGATGTATGCCCTCTGCTCCATCATGACCACGCGGGTGTCACGCTTGCGATCAGTCTCGATTTCCAGGCAGCATATAAGCTCGCTAAGCTCGCGAAGGTCCTTGACGCTGAACTCTTCTTTCAGTGTACTCTTGATGCCTGCAATGTGATCATCAGTCTTGTATGAAAGCAGAAAGTTGTCGACATCGATTGCGATGGTACTGTACTCGTCTCTTGACACTCGAACAAACGCACCTGGTCCAGCTGCAGTACTCTTACATCCTTGATTGTCCAAGAGCTGTTTTCGTTTGCTGTTCTCCTGCCGCGCAACTCAATTCATAGGTCATGCATGTCGGAACGTACGGCTCACAGCCATCGGTGTCAACTGATGGCTCTCAGCCACTGAGACTATACAGCCTATCACTTACTTGTGCAATCAGTCTTACTCTTGTGCGGTTTGTATGACGTGAGTGAAACATACCCTACTATTGTGTAGTTTGTCCTACTCTTAGCCGTTTGTCCTTTTCTTAGTAAAATACGTCTTGTAACTACAACGACGGTAAAGGCTCCCTGATACTTCCGCACTAACTCGATACTGCGGGATTTGAACACACACGCAAAAGACTGGTATCCGTCACATCAAACGACAGAGCCAATTTGCTGACTTGGCCTACCCCGTTCTGCACTACTATATGGACATGGAGAACTTAGACATGCCGACCTTACAAACGGAGCTGCACCTTCACGCATTACCCCTACCCTTGATGTGCTTGCGACGTCTTTACTCGTACGCCTCCAGGCGGAGACCTGTGAGTGACTTGGTGTGCTTGTCTCTTGATAGCGTCGTTGTCAACCCGTCCACGATCATTTGTTCCGTCGGCTTGGACTCACGTGCTATATGTTCTCGATTTATCGTCTCGCGCGAGAAATGAAACTTGATGTCGATCTGCTTCGCCCGGTTATGATGTACAGGATTCTTGACCAGCGCACTGCAACCTTGGTTGGCCCAAAAACGCCACGTCGCTCTGTCAACACTGCACGCCAAGTTCTATGGCAGACTTCGACACCCAATCGCCGTCTGCGTTGCGCTGTACATACTCATATACTCTGCTTCCGTGCTTGACGTTGCAACGGTTGGTCAACGGTTGGAATTCCACGAGATCGCGCTACCACTCAAAAAGACAACGTAGTCTATCGTTATGTGGCGTGTATTGAGCCCCTGCCCAGCTTGCATCGTCGAATCCATAATCCCCCTTGCTTGCGCCATCGAACACGATGCTGATGCATTGAGTTGTCTCCGAGTACTTGATGATTCTCTTGGCCGCCGCTCACTGAGACTTGCTGAACGCTCGCAACGTTTAGCCACTTCGCCAGCAGCATGCGCAATATATGGACGCGTAGAAGTCGCTATATACATCAACACTCCCATTTACTTGAGATACGTAAGCTTCGGCACAAATATTCTCTCGTTCGGCATCTTGACCAACTTCTCGGTGCTGTCCGTCGGTGTGTGTACTTCCTTGCCGTTCTCACGCCGAACTTCTCCGTAAGTCGTTTGATGTATGCCCTCTGCTCCATCATGACCACGCGGGTGTCACGCTTGCGATCAGTCTCGATTTCCAGGCAGCATATAAGCTCGCTAAGCTCGCGAAGGTCCTTGACGCTGAACTCTTCTTTCAGTGTACTCTTGATGCCTGCAATGTGATCATTAGTCTTGTATGAAAGCAGAAAGTTGTCGACATCGATTGTAATGACGAAGCATGTCTTTGCGAAATCGCACTCGAGTTTGTGAGCTAGATGCAGTGATATCACATCGTTGATATATCGAGGGCTGGTATGAACTATTGTTACGCCGTCGCGTCGCTGGTCCAATCTACCTGCGTTATTTTCGCATTTGTTTACGTGGTTATATATTGATCGATTGAAGAACATGTTCATACGATATTGCAGTATCGAAGTCGACATTTGCAGTCTTCAAAACTAAAGATACTGCGGTGCGCAATGCTTGTTAAAATTACTCTCGTCACAACAGTACAGAAACCGTCTCGTTGTATGTGATTGTAGAAGCTGTAAAGATTCTTTTGCAACCAAGTGCACCTATATTTTCACACTGTGTATCTTGTAATCACGCTTGATTTGATAAATTTACTTGCATCCGAGTGATGTGCTGCTTGATGGCATGTGTACATGACGTATTGAATTGTAATGTTCTAGTTATATCTTCTCGGTTTATACTGCGCATAATTTTGCACTTATACTTGCTCGTTCTCACTTCTAGGTATCTAAATAATTGCTACCACCTTAATATGCATAAAAGTTTAAACTATACATTACTTGAGAGATGTCATAATCAAATTGACTGCTGCATATGGTCACAAACTCTAACTTGTAAAGCATTAATCCCTTCTTCTTCGTTATCGATCGCACGGGCGGGTATAACTAACCGAGTCGACTGTTTTTGCTAGATGCTTGAGCCAAAATTGAACTTATTTAATGATCCTGCACGACTTAAACTAAATATCTATGCCCGCATTGAAAATGTGCACAACCATTTACCGCAAACATTACATCTAGGTCTTCATTATTCGGTGGCGACGCCTCCGCGGTTCCTCATCTCTATTGGCGTTAAGGATCCGTGTTTGTATCTTCTTCAAACGCTTAAGTCATTTTTAGCGAAATCCACGCGTCTATAAATCACAATTGATCTGGCGTCCACGTGCAAATTCTTTACGCCTAATAATCCTTCCTTTAGCCAAAATCTGGCCATTTTATTCTAAAAGTAGTCCAGCTTCTTCTGTTTCTCTTTTGTTATGTGAGCATAACATTGCGCACTAAACACTTGCATGTATTCTATGCGTCATTCTACCTGAATAACAGCGCTTACGGAGTTTACAGCTATCTATACGTTTCATTTGTACATTCAAAATGATCTTTAATGTTAGTAAGTCTTAAGACAATACTACATATCAAAGCCGCAGATATATAGTGTTCAAGGCGTCGTAAATATAAGCGTACTATTTGAACTCTCCGCCACTAAGTTTGTCTTCGATATGTAAGGAAGCGTAAACCTTTGCCTTCATCAGATTACATTGCAATTTTTGTTATCGCCACATTTGGTATCTCCGCCGTTGTCTTATGAATAGATTTGAGTGTACAATGAGACTAATTATTTATCTCTTTTCGTAATTGATAGAAAAAAATATAAATACACCTGTGTTCACAGGCCTTTTGTCAAACTAATTACACGATGTATCAGTATCGGTAATCGCTGGTGGGATCGGCCAGAGCACAATAAATTTCACTTTATCATCAAAATACATAATTTTCTTATATTCTGCGGCTTCTTTGCTCGTTATATACGACTTCCGCATTTTTTTGACGTTGTTCATTAATCACGCGAATTTCTAACAACTTCTTTGACCCTTAATCATGGCTTAAGTAATACACAACGCGTGTCCAAGTATCCGTGCCTTATATTAATATCGTATTCAACTGTGTGGCACTCCGTACCATAATCGATGTTGGTGTACATTAGGAAGCTCTGCCTTCTTTTTGTAGAGACGGGTGTGCCGCCACGCTTCACCACGGATTCGTTACCCAAAACCATCACTGTCATGTCTCTCACTGGTGCAGTATGAATCGACAACAGATTTTTCTGGTCACCAATGAATTTTTATCGTGCGTTATAAGGGCGATAGTCGAATAACGATAGCCGTGTCCAACGCGCGGCTTCGCTATCCCGGGTCTAATGACGGTGACCCAAACTTTACTCCCCGCGGTAATATTACTTTTAGAATATGCACTTCTTCGTTATTATTAAACGCATCGCGATCATTGAACGTCTGTATTGATACGCACTGTCAAGGATCCGCCTGTCACTTGTATATCTGTGGTGGAGTGGTGATCACAAATTTCTATTTAGCTGGACTCTCCACTGGTGCCCGGACGACCGACTGCCGGATAGGATACTCTCTTTTCGTATTTTTGATAGCCTTCTGCACCTTCTGTACCCGTCTGTAAGACTTTTTGCAGTCTCCAGGTGGAATCGTGTCGATGATAAATTGACCGTGGTCGCGATTGGGCAGAGGGTCGATGATTGTTAAGAAATATTCACACCGTGATGTAAGCTTGGCGTGATCTCGTGGAACTCGTCACATAATCACTTGTAAACTCGTAGGGCACTCGATTTGAGTCATCCTGATCGGTAACAGACCGCTTAATCCAAAGTATAGACCTCGCTACGCGAGCCTTCTGACCACTAGAGCCGTATCGCGATCATAGGCCTTCAACTACATAGTATTTGTTGGGTTTATTCGCGGATTTAGGGAAAAAGTCCTTAAACGCACCTGGCCAAGCAATCCAGGTATGACACTTGTGCAAATGTAGCGTAGTCTGTGTCTTCGGGTGGCCAAACAATCCAACCGGAAGAGTCGACGCGTGTCCTAGAGAGCAAATTGAACCCTGTTTCATATTACCCAATCGAACTCAACAAACCTATTTCTATCTCTATATCTCATAAGTAGCTTGCCACGTCCCGTATTCTGCAGCGGGTAGCTTCCTATTACTTGTGTGACACACTTGATACAATTGTCCCGGCCTAATAGACATTCTGGTCGCATATTGTTTAGTGTAGTTTACACTAGCTTGATCGCGAATCCTTACCTGACCGTCGATCACTATTTCGATCACAAAGCGGATCGCCGATCACGATCTCGGTCGCCTTGCGGATCGCGAATTACGAATCGTGTATCGAAGCGTGATCTACAGGTTAGTCGACATCGTGTCCCTGATCTCGATTTTGCTCTTGTTTGCCATCGTAATATTTCCTTGACTGTAATTAAATCTCCATGACTTTTAACCTTTGTCTGTCATACCCTAACCTAATGCCAAAGGTCCTATCCTATCGATTTGAGAACCGATGCTGTCTTACAGTCCGGTTGCCGTGATACGACTAGGTTTTATTTTAGGATCAGATAATCTATTAACATGGGGTTAGCTATGTACAAGATCTCTGGTAAATGCGGAACCAAACGGCCAGCCCCGGTTTGTCCGAAGGGTGGCTTTGGCTAGCCCCTGACATGCCTAAAGGCCCGTCAGGTGCGCGTTCGAGCGACTCGATGGTGGATAATACCACGGCGCTTATGATGGCTGAAGCCTCTTTTCTGTGCTCTCTGGTCGCAATTGCGCGACGTTAGCAGACGCATGCAACAAAAAACTCTGCGTGGTTCCGGGGAGGTCGGTCACGGCTGCGCTGTAGACGGCTTCATTGCGGTCGGTCCACAGCCTTGTAAGACACATCGTCGCAAGAATGTGCCAAATTTTCTTCCAGACGTGGTCGGCCATTTCCCGATCCTCCTGAAAGCGGTCTTTCAGTATTGCTGTGCGGTGCTGTGGTACGTGCGACACTCGTCGACTTGCACACGCTTGAAAAAATTGCTGAGTGCGCTGTCGTGATGGTCGCTCGCCTGTCCATTTACTAACGAGTTTACCTATGAGAGCTTCAGCATACGCGCACTCCCAGAATAAATGAGCTGGAGTCTCCTTTTCCCCCCGACAGCCCGGTCGCTTTCGACATTCGTCGTTCTCGGACCACCCAGCGTGATGGAGCTTAAATGGTCGAGTCACGATCCTGTACCCGGTCCAGACTTGAAAATCAGTCAGGCCATGGCTATGATCCCAGTCTTGCTGGGGTGTTTGGCTGAGGACTGCTCGTAACCAGTCATCCGTGCTTGCGCGTGTTTCTAGCCGATCCAAAAAAGCACCTAAACGACGGGCGAGCATTTTTTTGGGAGACGCAAACGCTTGCCGTTTAAGACTCGCTATGACGCACTCATTTGGAGTTGTGTCAGGGACTGACTACGGAAATCGGTGAAGCAGAGGGTGCGCCTCGAACACGAAAACCGTTAATTGTAAATCGTAACGTGGTGTCCGTTTGGCTGCCGTAAATCCGTCTGCCAGCTCCGGGAAAGGTCCCGTACACCTCCAGTGTATACCATCTACCAGCTGATGCAATTGGACTCGCCGTGTTGGATTGAGCCCAGATTCCAGTGTGCTGCTCTCTATTAGTCCTGGGCCCTGGTAATTCCAGGTGTATGGTAATAGACCCGGTGGAGCGTGCCGCAGGCGCATTGGCAGGTGGGCGTCCAGACGTGAGCCGATCGGTATCGCTGGCGTGGACAGCAGAAGAGCTGTAGCCCACCGCCGTAATTTTATCATCGAATGGTGGTAGGGTTGGTGCGAATGTTTTGGTATTAGGATGGCAAATTCTGCTGATTCCGTACGTGAGATGCTTAGTCGTGCCAGCGAAGAGTCTTCGATTCTGTCGTACGCCCGTCGAGTCATGATGCCGTCCCGATAATCGCGGATCCAGGGGTTTGCTGTCCAGTTGAATGTGGACCAGAAACGCTGGATCTTGTCGGGCATGTCACTCACCCCGAGCCGTAGCGTTGGAAAGAGGGATGGGTAAGATAGGACAAATTCGTCTCCCTCCCACCAGCTATTCGCTTTTTCCAGTAACGAAGCTGAGTGTGCGACAACCCAAGATGAGACTCGCGCAACTTGGTCCTGTTTTGGGGCGAGCAATTCGCCCAGCGTCTGGTATACCCCACGCCCTGGACTTCGGGACATGGGTGGAGGTTGCCGACGGCCTGCCTGCATTGGAGATACCGGGTGTTCTGCTGCGTGCGCCAGTCCACGGTAAGCCCACTGACGCCACGCCGAAAAGTACCTGTCCGAGCGTTGAGTGAGCCAGAGAAGTGCGTATTTCGTTCTTTGTGTGTTGACGGCTACGGACCCATCGGCCAGCCCGATGCCTCCTGCAAGTTATGGTGTAAAGAGAAGACCCGGGTTGACGTTGTGCCGACTTTTGTCCGTCGTCGTTGCATGAGCCCATAAGAATTGCTTATATAAATTGTTCACTTGGATCATCGCCCACGAAGGTATTTCAAAGACGCTCGCCGTAAAGAGCAACGACGGTAGTACAATGTAGTTTAAGATAAGAACCCGGTTCTCCATACTTGTAGCGACTTGTGTTGCCGTAAGGAGGCGACGCTGAATCTTCTGAATCCTCAGTGCACAATTTTATTCTTTAAGCCCCCAGTACCGATCTCAAAGCCCAGATATCGCGTTGTACCGCCCAGCGGAATGGCGTCGATTCCCTCGTAGCTCCTTAACTTTACTGACCGGTTCTAAAATAGGATTTTGCTCTTGTCCGGTTGGACAAGCAAACTCGATAAAGCCCCAAATGCGTTGACAATTCGCATCGCATGCGGAAGCTGGTCGGCCTGCTCGAGAAAAAGTTTCGAATCGTCTACAAACGCGGAATTCAAATGCCTTTGCCCTGGTAGCCCCGGTGTGCGAAGCCCTTTAAGTGCCGGGTCCTGCTTTAAAACAATACCTAATATCTCCACAACGAGCAAAAAAAGCAGGGGCGCTAACGGGGAACCCTGGCGAAACCGGAGCGCACCGGTAAAGCTGAGGACTCGCACCCGTTGATGACAAAAGTCGCCGTCGTACCGTTGTGAATGCGTCTGATGAGATCCACGAATTGTTTGGCGAACCCAAAATGTTGCAGAGTCTCGTACATAAACTCTCGGTCGACGGTATCGTAAGCCTTGCGAAAGTCCAGGAGTAAGATACATCTGCTCTGCCTAGCGGCCAGATCTTCGTGATCAGCTGCAGTCTGTAACTGAGCCATCATCATAACTGTGTTCATCATTCGACGCCCATGCACAAAATTCTGCTGCGAGTCTCTGATAGCTCTGGATAGAGATTGTTGAAGTCGGGTAGCTAATACCTTAGCGAAGACTTTGTAGCTCGTTTGAAGCAAAGAAATCGGGCGATTATCCATGGCGTCATCAGAGTCTCCCTTTTTTCTCAAGGTAACTATGTGCGCCTCGAGAAACGACGGAGGTAGATCCGCCCCTGCCAGAATTAAATTCCCAATCGTGACCAGCGCCGGTCCCATGAGAGCCGCCGAATCCTTGTATAAGTCGTTGTTGAGTCCGTCTGGTCCGGAGGGTTGATGCCGCTTTAGGCAGGTGACAGCTAACAGTACCTCAGCCTCTTTTATCGGCTGCAGCATGCGCTCATTGTCATGAGATGTTATGCGTTGCTCCGGCGAGATGGTCGCAAAACGACGTACCGCCTCAGGTAAAAGAATATCAGATGTGTCTCGGTGACTCCGACTCAACACATGAGCCTATTCCGAGGCGAACGGATCCGCCACCGATGTACCAGGCGAGAATTTTACTCCGTAGCGCGCTTGAAGGGCAGTTATGCGCTGGTCACGCTCCCAATTGGCGACCCGCTTGTAGTTCCTCCTGAGTCGCGCTGTCGTCCGCGCCAATGACTCGCCAATATACACCATATGGGCCTCTCGCATTTAGTCCATGTTGGCGGACACCCACTGTCGACGCGTCAAAAACTGCTGCCGGTTCCGCTTCCGTGATTTTGCGAGAAAGCGTTTTCTGCGCTGCTTTTCCCTTTTTCGCACAACCTTGATACAGTCGGTGCTACCGGCGACATGCGCATCCCACGACAGGATGGTGGTAGCCTTGCCAACCCCCGCTGTCATCAGGTCCCGGATAAAGTCCGATAGAACGCGATCGGGCTGGTTAGTCCGGACAGGATATGAAGCACGTAGTCGACGAGTGTCTGTATGCTCGGACCGCCTTCTGCGTAGGTGCAAAAACACCTGATCATGGTCTAAATACTGCGACGGAGGGGACGTGGAGACCCAAAGGACCTCAGATGACCAGGCTTGAGGAACGTAGAATCTATCTATACGGCCCGCAGTCCCTTCCGTCCAATATGTGTAGTGATGATTTGTATCGAACTCGTCATCATCTGCATGATCCCGGAGGTGACGAGCATCACTGTGACATGTCGCCGCCAACAGAACCCGTAGTGCGGGACTTATGGGACGGCTAGCTCCTCTGGATCCTAACCGATCTACCTGCGGGCTCTGCTCGCTATTAAAATCCCCCACAAGCACAATGTCTTCTGGCAACATGTTCCAGTCATGAAGACCGGTAAAAAAAACTCCTTTCGCTCAGCGCGAATCGTTGGTGCATATACATTAAGAAGAAAGAGATCGTCAATCTTTACTACGATCGCTCTTGATGTCCACCTCTCTTCATTCCATGCGCTTGCTAGCGACGCCGCCGCGGGAGTGAGTAATATACTTACCCCACGCGCCCTAAATGTACCGAGACTCCAGTAGGACATTAAAGGGTGTTGTGGGTCGTGGTGTCTGCCCCACATCTTTTCCCACTCATGTTGAAGGGTCCTCACTTCTTCCACAGCCGACACATGTGTTTCTTGAATACACCAGGCTATCAACTTGCTGTATGTAGGCTCTTGCCTCCAGGCCCGCATCCAACTGAGGCGTTTATTATTCGTAAACCCGAGAATATTTTGGGTTAAAAGACTTCTGTCGGCCCCTCACCGCTTTTCTAAGCTCTGATCACCGATAGAAAAACTGTTGAGCAGAAAGTTGCGCCCGTAGGCGTCAGCACTTGATAAAATAGCTCTGTCGTAGCGGGCTGAAGGTAACTCTCGTGAATTGCCCTTAGTACTGGTGGTTTTTTTTATCTTTAGACGCGCCAGGCCCGCATAGAAAAAACCCTCGATAGCCGCCCAATCGGCCAAATTGGTGGAGGAATAGTAAGCTTCTTTGTATTTGGCGTTGGTGGCAATCAGCTTGAAGTGTGATCGGATTTTACCCGCCACCCGTGTCACCGAGAATAAGCCCGCTACCAGAGCGGCAATCTCTTTATCATAAAGTAGTGCACACAGCAAATGGTGACTAAGCCGGAACGGCCTTCTTGGATCACAGAGTTTCAGCACCAGCGTAGGATTGACCCTCCAGTTTTGTCCAGTCGTCCATGTTGTGAATGAGGGGCGCCAGCATCGTGTTATCCGGTCGGCGCCTCGCATTGTCGAGCCACGTCAGCACCCATGACTTTATTTGCTCGTCCATCGGGTTTTCGCTGTATCGTTGTAACGCATCAACCACGCAGTCGCGCCTGCTCTCCGTCATCCAGTGAATGAAGACCGAGGTGTCAAGAATTTGAAAGAGCTCCCCAGGAAGTACAAACCGCTTGACCAGCCATATCAGATGATATGGAGCGAGTCGAGAGACCCGCTCCCACTCCAATGTAGAGCTGTTGGCGTGTGAAAAATATAATGTCTGGAAGTTTGGCCACGACGGCTCCATCAGATCCCACGCATCGGCCCTGTCATCCCGATCAATGCCACGTAGTCTCCGCCTTGCGTAAGCATTAGCGGAGGCATTTGTTCTCCGCGTCCCCGCTTAAACAGACTTGTGTTGGACCGGTCCGCCTCTTGAGACGTCTGAGGCTCCGTTTGTTCGGGGGAGGACGTGTAAGCTCGTTTCCGGCACTGAATAGGGGCTCTCTGAAGACGACTCGGCGGTGTTAATGGTTGCCTTACCGAAACCAATTGACGCTCCACTGTACCTAGCGCGCCGCTCTTGCTGACTGTGATGATACCGCTACAAGTGGCGGAATAGTGCTCATTCTGTGTAGAGGGGATGCTGCATCTGAAGTCGGCTCTGGTGTCGGCAAGTCCGCGTCGCCGCACATTGCAAGATCCGCGATATGAATGCTTTCGTTGCCAAGGCGCTTTGAAGCGCTAGACAACTGCAATTTAACTTCCATTTCGAAATCAGTAAGGCGACTTGTGTACCCAGAGTTCAGAAAAACTGAGTAATTGCGCGGTTGATACTATAGTACAAGCGGTGGACTCGATGGTGAGTCTATCTTTCCGGTGACCACTTCATCCATGAAGGCATCCACCGACAGCGAATACTCCGCCCACGTCTCGACCACGCTATGGTGACGTGAGACTGCAGTCGGAACGTACTTGACACACCGCCACTCCTGGGACTCGTTATCTGTACGCTGAACCACATAGATGGTCCGTTTCAAAATATTGGATGCCATGCCTACAGTATCGCTGCCGCCCCATGCGTCTTCAGGTACGCTTTCCGTTCTGATGGACGTACTCATAGCATAATCGTTTAAGCACCACCGAACTTGCGAAGCCGACTCAGCTCGTGTCATTCCTGACCACCCCCGGCAGACATTAATCAAAAGATTAACTCGGTGGTCGTCGGCTAGCTGACCCACTTGATCTATGAGACCCGAATTCTTGATCCCGCGTTTTAGGCAGGCCGTGAGGCATTCGAGCGTCCTACCCGGGTCATCTAGATTGGCATCCACTACCGCCTGAGAAATTGCCATGGCCAGGCAGTTCCCGGATGCGGGGGAAATAGCTGATCTGAGCCTGAGTTGTTGTTCCAGCTCTACCAGTGAAGCCGGGGAGTTGACCGACCGGGCGCCTATAGGTAGAGATTCCGTTCGCTGCTTGGTCAGACTCTGGACCAGCCGACTAAAAAAAATTTGCTCGGTACGCTGGCGAGTCAGTAGGACTGGTATTGGTGAAGTCTGAACGGGTCTTCGCCCCCGGCCGGCTTTTTTCCTGTGGGACCGTTCTGAGGTGGTTGGGACGCGGGGGGATACCGTCCGCGACGGAGCCTCAGTTTCTGCCAGTCAGAAAATGTTCCTTTACTCCGGACGAAGACTTGTTCAAAGAGCCCGAGTAATTATGCAGCCTCCGCTGCGTGAATAGCCGGAAAGCGCCTCTTTGCTGCCGGCAAAGCCGCCGTTTGGACCGGCACTGTCTTATAAGCCTCGGCAAATAAGTGTCTGATCGTGGTGCGCCAAGCTTCCACTTGTCCCACGTTTGGAGACTCGGCCATGTCCTCCACCAGGGCCGCAAACATCTCGGCCGAAGTTACAGTCTTTTGGCTTGGCTGTTGCTCAAGTCTTGTTGGAAGGGAATCTGATGTCCTTCGGGTCTCTCCGCCGAGTGTGACCCCTTCCGCCCCATCGGTCCCGACTGGACCTGTCGCCGTCGCTTCGGCGCGACCCTCAGGGTCCGTGTAGTCTGTCTGAATCGGCCCTGGATGGTTAATACTCCCTGAAATCGCCGTGGAACGCCGCTGGATTGCAGACTGGTCCACAGAATCCGGTTCCATGCTTCCGCTATCCGCCCCCGAGTACGTCCCCGAAGATGCCGCTACGCGTGGCGGTATCGCCTCCGTTTCCTGTCCTCCCTCGGAAGGGAGCGGGAGGGGGGGGCGACATCGCGCTCTCGTCCAACCTTAAGGTCTTTAAACATGTCCTGTTTATACTCCGCCTTAACCAGGTGGTCTCTGCTCTGCAGATTGGGGAGTTATACGACTAGGTGTGGGACCGGCGCTGCTAATATTTTGCTCATTGTATAGAGAGCAAGCGCGATCTGTTCTCGTATCGCTGATTTTATTGTTCGCTTCACTACAGTCCCTCATTGCGCCGTTAGCCGCCATACAGTATCGATTGGACTGCGCCCTTTTCCTCGTCACTTGATTAGCCCCATCTTTTAACCCTCGCCATGTCTACGCCGAAGCCTTTTTGCACCTTTCCCCTCCGATTAGGATAAGAATTCTACTGTTCTCGATCCGAGATGTCCCCTATTTATATCGTACATTTTTTTTCCAGCACTTGAGAAGTGTCAGCTTAATATGTCTATCGCCCGACAATGATCGGCACGATGACCGCTCTATTAGTTTGCTAGATGAGCTACGAGGAGGTCAGCAAATGTCACAGATCCTTTACAAAGGATCTGAGGGACGGTAAAGATAGCGGCAATCATCTGGGTCAGGTTAAACACCTTGCGAGACGTCCAATTCTATTTTTGCGGGTACATTACGCAGCCTTTCGATCGTCGGTTTTCCGCCTATCAGAGCCTCCATGAGCGAGGGAAGCATACTCAGAGATCTTAGGTAAGCAGAAGATTGGCTAGCTTTGAACCAAAACGTAGATAAAAAGACCAAGCGCTCATTGATATCTTTGTCCGAAGCCACATCCGCTGATCTGAAGAAGAATTTTCGTAACATGTTCACTGTTAGCGCTTTCCTGAAATATGTGTATCAAAAGCAAGAAATAACCTCTCTTCCTCAAAAGTATTGTTCGTGGGTCTCGAAGCTACAATCAATCCGGGCTTTCCGGGACGCCAACGCCGAGAAGTACCAGGATGCCAATGTACGCAATCAGCATAATTTGACGGTCTCGGGACACAGATCGCGTAGTTTTACGCGCTTCAACTTTAAAAATGCGCTAATATCGCCGATCGCGACACCGAAATATACCAGCTACGAAGTGAGATCGTGGGTCAAGACTCTGAGCGTACGCGTCTTAATCATTTGATACAAAACCGGGAATTTGATCGCGCTCTCGCTGTCGCTGACCATGATCATGAATTCGCCGTCTCTGACCGCGAATAGCTTTTGTTTACCAGCTAGCTTTCGGCAATTTGCTTACTCCATCTTCACCTGCAGTATGTTTGGAAAGCAAACGACCCCGGAAGTGCAGTAACTCTGCTCCCCTCTTTTAAGCGCTCTATTGCCTCTAAAGCATCTTCCCATCTCAATTTATCTTCCCAATTGACCCGGAGAGATCTCGACGCGATCTGGCAACTTATAATCATCTTCCAACTTTATGCAGTTCCGCCCTGGTCACGAGGTCAGCCAATTAATCGCAGGCGGATAAATTCAAAGCGATTGCCAAGATCCCGCTGTCGGTCAGGCCAGCTTCGCCATATAGGCCTACATAGGCACTATATTACGCGATCAGCTCTGCCACACCATCAGCTACGTCGAAGCGAGCGGATCTACCTACACGAACGACTAATGGAAACCATTTGGCTACCTTTAAGCTGTCGTCTGGGGCAGATTTTAAGGATTTCATAAACATTATTCAGCTCAGGATGCTCCAATTTTATCCAGAAAGAAGTTGCCAGGATCGGTGAGATGTAAGGCAAATCAGGAAATTTTGATTTCACGTCTTCGACAATGAGCGATTCGTCCAGGTCATGTGAAACTGATAATCACGCATCGCTTTAAATATACGATCCGATTTTAGTCGGCGCGATTGGTCCGCAAGTTGGCGAACTAGACTCAATTCACCCTCATCAACAATCACCATCGAAGATTCCAGATCCAACTAGCGATTCCCCTCTCAGACTCCTTCAAGTGCTTTAGAGAAGTCAGCTGAAATCCAAGGTCGGTCTCCTGGAATAGCTATCGAGCGACTCGTCTGGCAGCCTCAGTATGTCCAATGATGATTGCAAGGACATTAACAATCTGTAAAATATCAGCCAATTTACGCGTTGACAGCCACTCGTGTACCGCGCGATCAGTAGATTCCGGGGTACATTTATGACGTTTCCCGATCGTCCTTTAAAGTGAATCTATGTTCATCAAGACAAATTACCTATACTAGTGTCTCTGAGCTTTATGTAGAATTCACGTATAAATATTTAGTTACGCCAAAGACTTTTTTTCCAGCATACGATCTTCCGAAGTCTCTTTCACTCCGGGCTGATCGCTACCCTTCCCAGTTAGTTTTTCTTAACGCATATCAATTCACTATATCGACAAGAACCATAAAAAAATTTATAAGACCGATCGAGTCTGTCTCTTTTAGAAAGACCGGAACGTTCAAGGCTATATTAAACGTACACCACTTATATTAGATTCGTCGTCGACAGGCGCTGTGAAAGTTGACCTATGTTTATCCCATTTTTATTCATCGACGTCAGGCGGATCCGGAGCTGGCCAAAATCGTAAAATGCATCACCAACGCCGGTCGCGATCTGGGCCTCGATGAGAGTACGTCTCCACCTTTATCCGCTAAGGAATGATCGAATGACATTGCAGCATGGACATACCTATGAACCACTTAGATCCACATCTCCCCGCCCCGTCTAAATAACCGTTGTGGTACCCTGGGCTGGGATGCACACAAACGGACATTTTAACCTTTTTTTATGCCTTGTATCTGACATATAGTAAAATCGTGGCTTACCCAGTATCGGCAGGCGATCGTATTATATTCTGGCTACTAGATCATTAGCATCTTTAAAAATTCTCTGTGAGACCTCCAGACTTGTCATTTTCTTCGCGCAATATCGACCTTTAGTTTCACTTCAGCCTCATTTGTTGTCTTTAGACTTTATTCATTTTCGTATGAGCTTTATATATCCTCGATCAGATCACCTACAGACCCCGATCACCCGCGATTCAAGCTCCACCGCTTAAGATAACCAGCAATTATAAGTGCCTTCTGCCTTTGATTCCCGCAATCGGGTCTGTAAATTTCGAATTGCCATACCCACGGCTTATACCGTCGTTCCATTAGCTCATACAACCTCCCTAGATGTGATTCTCGACCTAATGGCCCAACTATCGCTAACTCGCATCTCCCTCTTCGTCCGACTACACCACTTCATACCGATTATTCTTCAGGCAATCGCTGTATAACTCTTGTATCAAAGCGCCTTAGTATAAGTCAGCTTCGTCCACCCACGACCATTCACTACCTATTTTCAAAATGGATTCAGAATGAATATTCCCCCTGCCATTACAAGTCATTTTCTCTGATCGCACGCCCGTTGTTTTTTCAACTTTGAACTCGCCTTCTAACACATTGCCCACTTAACTGTCTTCTGCTAAGATAAATTAGTCAAAATCTAATGATTACGCAATCGTTTACTTTCAGTCGTGTTCTCAGTCGATCCTGAACCATCCAAATCAATTTTTAGCTTCGACACATGCACCGCTCGTGATACTCGGTAGCGTGTACCTGCTATTTCTATTCTCGCAGCGCGATCTCCGCTCTTGTCGATCACTAAAATAATTTGTACCGCATATGCGCCAACTTGCGAGCGCATCCTCCTCCACGCATTCTATAAATAATTAGACCTACGAGCACTACTCATACCCAGCAGGTCGCGCTCCTGATTAAATTTATCAGCACGAACTTAGGTTGTATCCTTCAGTCGATTGTTTACCACAGCTCTCGCCCGTTTGTATTGGCTTTTTCTGACTTTCCGCCATATTGTAGGTTTCGATCTCGCGATGCGGTGCTTCCTTGATTTAGTGTGAGACCCAATGTTGACGGGAGTCGGAACCGTGAATCATATAAATGTATTTTCCAGGTAGACACGATCATGTGCAAATTCAATAGCATATGTTAATCGTTGGGCATATTTATCCCTATCACTCTATTTTCCTTTTGACAATTCCCGCTTGATTGCTCTTGTCAACGTTTAAACCATGCGCTCCGCCGTGCCATTCACTTGGGGTCAATACGCCATAGCAGCGCGATTTTTTTTCTATCTTAAAATCCAATCAAACGTAAAAAATCACAGACATACATCCTAGCTCTCGATTCTGACGGTTTGCTTTCCTAATAACAAATTTTCTGAACACACATTTTTCTTCGTTATCTACGTGTGTTTGCGATGTCTGTAAACACTCGTCTTATCGGTCACATATCCAGAGAAATGATCGCCCAGATCAACAGCTTCGTGCTCTCGTTAAACGATCGCGAAAAATAGGATATGATCCATCGCCAGAATAGGGAATGGCTATGTTGCTTGTATCTTTTCATCGGGCCTCTACGATCGCAAGGGTATCATTTGACGGTTTCACATTCCCCACAACCTCTCAAATTACGTTGCGGAGTTCGATACAGACCTTTCATGTAAAACTTCGCTCTGATCTGCTAATAATATTAATGTATCCCCTGTTGGGCGACCTCCACGCTGACGTGATAGTGAGGTTAAATCTATATTCAATAATTTCGGGATCACCAATTCAACCAGCTCAATGAGACTTTCTAACTTTGTTGCTGATCTGGGACAAAAGAGTAAATTCCATGCTGATTGACTTCATAGTCCGATGCGACCATGGCAAAAAATTCCGCATCCGCTGATGTAATCGTGCATACGACTCCAGCTAGATAGATCTTCATATGAGAGATTCGACACTCGTCATCTTACGCTTGTTTAATGCGCTCGATTTGTATTTGATGTACGATCTCCTCTTTGACAATTTGTGGTGAATGACTCCTTCGCGCGGCAGCTCATCAGATTGCGTCTACTCGCACAATCTAATTCGTCTTGCCTAATATAAATACCTCTTCCAGACGATTCCGGGTCACCAGATCTTAACGATTTGGTCACCAATCACCATTCAACCCTTCTCTTTTTGCACCCCCTTACTTGCCAATCAGTCTACGCTCGAGTTCCAATCGCGTTTTCCATGCAAAAACATGCCTAGGCCAAAGTCATAGTTTCTACATCGCCTTATGTCTCAGCATTTGTATACCTGTTAGCTTTCAATCGACCTCCTCACGCATTTTTCGGATACATAAATTATAACCCTTAAATATGTTCACACGTTTCCTAATATGGTCATTCAACAAATCAAAGGTTCGAAGCAGACCTTTATCCTCTTCCGCGTTGACTGTTATATCAGAAAAAAACTCAGACTTAGCAACCACAACACTCTAATTTGTCAGTATATATACCTTAGTACTACATGCTCCTCCCTTTCTCTTTGTTCTAGCAGAATAGTCAAAACTAGCTACTCGCAGCTTTCCTCGTCTTCGAGTATAGGTGGACGAAGGCTTATGCTTTATCGTGGTTGTTTTCTCGAAGCAATCGCGATCAACATCTCATGCACTCCTTGCCGAGGAATATATTCGCTGCCAGAGTACTTACTATCTCATCTTCACCCTTCTCACATTGACGGATCTAAGAAACTCAGTTCAATGTCACTGCTACTTATCTTTTCAATTTCCTGTTATGACCGGAAGATTAGAGCACCAAACAATTGGCTGTATAAAGAGTCAAATTAGGTGATCTCACGAGAGACCAGCATGAACTGGCATATGTCCAGCATATCTAAAAATGCTAGTCTTTCCTTCACCATTATGATATAGTCAACCTTGTTTAGTTTCAGCGTTCGGTCTACTGGTGACCGGCTAGTATACCCTCTCATTTTTCTGCAGCAATGCATCCGACACGGCTTACTTGCTGTCGTAAACCCAAATTACCAACGGTCGGTCCATATCAATGTGTATTTAAATAAGTAAAGTTGCTATATTCTTTTTAAAAAAAGTATATACGATCATCGCTTTCTCCCAGCGACTTCTACCCTTTGGGTCCTGATCTCCCCAAGATACTGGGTACAGATCAGGATCGATTTCATTGGTATTACGGCCAATTATGTCTCGTCCAGCAAACTCTATTGATCTTGGGTGGTTATACTTTTGGCGGATATGGTAAGAATCAAATTCTCGTTGTATGTACATCACTGTGGAGCACACCGAAAGTCTTTGGTATATCCTCTGTTATAGTTGAGGCTCCTCCAAAAGTATTATATCGATTGTAGCGTACAAGGAAATAGTAAATTTACCAAAAATCATAGAATATTTAGGTTTGCCTCCGATTCGACGAGTAATACTTTATGATTTACGTAGTCTAACTTGCGCCGTCCCCAGAAATCTTGGCCAATCTGATTGATAAGTTCCACCGATTACATACGTTCAGCGATTGTTTCAATTTATGGTAGAGACATTCCTACGACTTAATTGGTATCAATTTATCGTCGATATATATAGTCTTCGACCAAGGATAGAAGCCTTTATGATAGAATCCAATTTCCTGTTCGTAAACACATCGATATGATCTGATAATCCCGATTCAATAAAATTGAAAGTGCACCATCTTCAAATATTCGTACAGCGCGTTGTCGATGAGAAGTTGGTAGACCTGCGGCGCATTTTTTAGCCAAACGGCATTATCGGCCATTTAAATAAGCTAGAGGGTTTGATAAAAGCAGCATATCTCTTGCTTACTCCGTCATCTCCACTACTTTAAACTCACTTGCCATGTCCAAGTAAAAGTACCAAATTGCTTAATTCTTAATCTGCAGCAAGTCGCTGATCAAAAGCATTTGATAAGTTATCAGTCATGTCAAATAATTCACTCTTCTATCGTCGAAACACAATCTAATGTCCTCTCTATACTTCGTAATGATCACCATTAGCGATACTTGGGTGCTGCTAGTCTTCCCTTTGTGCAATTCAGTTAGCATCTCCGACATCAATATCACTGACTGCAGTACTGCTCCACGTTGTCCCAGGAGGCAGGGCATTACCTTTGCCTACTTTTAAATTACGGTTTGACCCATATCAAAGGCCGATCGCCTAGTGATCACTCCACAGCGGTTCCCTTGGGTCGCCAACCGTATGGCCTTCTAGAGATATATCGGCTGTAGGTGTAACTACTTTGAGTAGTTTTGCCATATGTGTATCGACATACGCGGCGTACGTCAACACGATATACGGTTCTGGTCCCCCCTTTCCTCCCTATCGCCTAAATGGTATCCCATTTCATCAGTCAATATTTAATTTACTGTAAAATCCAAAATCGCATCGCACCTCCATCTGTTTGGCAGCTGATCTTTCATTGCAGCTAATGGTAACGCCTTGACCAATATATTTACCGTCACCGTCTTCAATTCAGGATTATATTTTCTCATGCCGATATCGCGACTAATCGACACTTTGTACCTTTGGGGTAGTAGAGATCGACGAAGAGACTTTAATTGGTAGATGTACGTCCTAATCATGGAGAACCCACCACTCTTCTCCGCCCCTCGCGGTTTTCTTGGAGTGATGTCTGGACTGATTTTACTCTTCACCATTCATGGTCTGGATCGCTAGCATTAAAATATCTTTTAGCGTCTATTCATTTGTATTGTTCGTCACAAGTACATTCATCGATCGTGGTTCGACCTTTATGGTGAGACGCCGCTCTCACATTTTCCTCATCTTGCTTCAAATTCTCTTCATTCACGTTTCGAGTAGGTTGTATATCGCCATCACTACGATCCTTCGTTTTTTTTTACCTTTAATTTTGTCTTTTTAATATCTTGATCGGCGTAGCATATGATCGCTGCACGGCCAATAATCCTATATTTTGTTCTAGCGATACTTCTTTCCAATGTGCTGTATCTTGGACCTCTAGCGTTCTATATTCGTTATAACCTCGCGATCCCATATACACGTATCCTCGCTATCGGGTTATCATGTCCGCTATCAACCACATTTTCAGCGGGGATCCCCAGCGCAAAATCATCTAGTGATCCCCTAAGTTGGTAAGCGCTAAATGTTGATTTTTGCTCGGCTTATTAGTCCTATTTTTCAACCAACTCACATCCGATCATACCCAAAGTTCAGCTCTTGCTTTTTAAGGTTTCCCGTATCGAATTCCTGATCTTTTTTTAAAGCTTGATTATTAAAATTTATTATATATGTCCAGTACTTCGTAAAAAGTCGTCGACCTCGTCAACCTAACTTCAAGTCGCACGCAGATTATCATACAAAATTAGACAAATTGAACGTACATAGATGCGGAGGTGCAAGAGTCCCAAAAACATTTCTTTGGTTTCGCGATTGCGGGCTATCTGCGGAGCTGAAACGGAATCCATATCCCCAAAGCAATATATGATGTCTTGATGGTACAGTTTAAAGAATGGGAAGTCGATCACTTCTTTTACCAAATCACGGTCGGTCTTAGACGATGACACCACGCAGACTCAGAAAGCGGAACAGTCTGTCGCGAACGAGAACGCGGAATGTCGTTGTCGGTCAAAGGGTAGCAATGAGCAGAGATCAAAGACCAATTTGCTATAGGGATTGAACTTGAATTCTCGTCGATCTTATCGTTCCGGGCGACCATGGCGGTGTCCACTAAGTGATCACACTCGCCCAACACCAACGTCGGAGTGTCCGAACAAACAGGGATTGAGTTAAATTAAGAGGACGACCACCACAATAGGTGTATTCAGCTATAACCCGGGGACTTTTGATCTCATACTGGATCGATGTTTGGGATCCGACGTGGCACGATCCGTCATTATAAAAATTCGAATTGGAAAAAGAAAGTAAAAAACCGTTAAGATGCACATGTTGCACAGCTATATCGACGCCTTTTATAGACTAATTATGCACGGGACGAGTGAAGAAAATCAGTTACGAGATTATATTATTATGCGGAGCGCAGGAGCCACAGATCGCCGGCGTCAGTTAATTCGAAAAAAATTCTGATTAAAAGAATACGAGCTTAGGCGGTTGGCTCACGATCGTGTACTCAAACGTAACAGATCTTAGGACTGTTTATGTCAATGGTTGGATGTATGGTGACGCTGAGATGGATACGTGGTCTAAAGTTTTTATTTTTTATTTTAAAGATAGGAGGATCACTCAAGGCTCACGACCTCGATCCGATCTCGCGATTTCTGGCCGAGATAGAGATCCTTATTCGATCTCACGATCCTAGAGTCAGTTGCAACACAAGTCGGGTGTAGGTCACGCCAAGGTTCCATAGAGAGTGCACTTGGTTAAAGCCACATTGGTACAAAGGGGTGAATTATCGATAGAGAGAAACGCGTGGCTTCAAAAATCGTGATACAGACAGGGCAAGCGATGTGTTAGTTTTTGGTTTGATTGGTTAACATTAAACAGATGTTAATTTGCCTCTAAGTGTACATGTCGACTTCTCTTTCGGGTTGGCGTGTTTGGCCACCCAACGTCGCAGACTACGCTACATTTGCGCAAAAGTCGCGCCTGAATTGTTTGGCAGGGTGCGTTTATCGAATTTTACCCCCTAAATCCGCGACTAAACCCAAGTAATATCATGTAGTTGAAGGCTTAATGATCGCGATACGGCTCAAGTGGTCAGAAGGCTCGCGAATTGAGGTCTATACTTTGGATTAAGCGGTCTGTTACCGATTAGGATGACTCAAATCGAGTGCCCTACGAGTTTACAAGTGATTATGTGACGAGTTCCACGAGATCACGCCAAGCTTACATCACGGTGTGAATATTTCTTAACAATCATCGACCCTCTGCCCAATCGCGACCACGGTCATTTTATCATCGACACGATTCCACCTGGAGACTGCAAAAAGTCTTACAGACGGGTACAGAAGATGCGGAAGGCTATCAAGAATACGAAAAGAGAGTATCCTATCCGGCAGTCGGTCGTCCGGGCGCCAGTGGAGAGTCCAGCTAACAAGAATTTGTGATCATCACTCCACTACAATCCTTTGGGCGCGCATCTAGCTGCTTCTTCGTATGATATATGTCCTACCTCGAATAGCGCTGTATCATCTACGCGTGCTACCTTCTTTTGGAGCACTTTATTACCATCACCTTGTAATTAAATCCACTGAACGTGTAGCTTGTAAAGGACATGAGAAATGCTCTATAAATACATCGAGTCTCGAAGGTTCAATAGCAATATCACCGTGCACGCGACTTTTTTATTTTGATGATAGCTAGCTCGCTTTAATTCCATCACGGAGTTTATTGCTCCATGATGTGACCTCTCATGCTCGAACGAAATCAAAATACCTTTTAATCAAAGTCGTTACGCCATATCTCAAGTATAATGTATTTGCGCCAATTGTTCCCCCGCATTTTTTTTCGAAGTAGCCCAGTCTATGACGTGCGAATCGCTAGGAATGAGAACCATCGCGGCGTGAGCTTAATATTTTATTGACATACTTTTTTTCGCTTCGCTCGAAATCACGACCATAACCCGTTTGACATCATTTTTACTCAATCGTGTTGTACCACAGTTCATAGTTGTAGCTATCGGATAATCTACTCCAAAACTTAGCCGACACCAATGAACGCAATTCGTGCGGAACATGCAAGTTATCATCTAATTTTATTAAGTTGCTCCACCGGTGTTCGTGAGGAGCACAATATTAGTGGATCTGCACTAATTATGGGAGTGAAGATTTTGTATAAACCGCACTAATCTTGAATGCGGAGAACTTGTGCGAATTTATATTAAGCGTAAGAGCGCAGTATGTAAAAACGTATTTGGGTAAATGATCTATGCCCAGTCGTTATGACTTTTGCCAACAACCAAGGGCCATATGAGATTAATCGCTTAGAAGAAGGTAAAATGGAAAGTCAATATAATATCTGGCTATCTCCTACGTTCGTCTCGTTCTTTAAGCCTATCAGACCGACTCTACGATATCAGTAACAAAGCGATGAGTGGACCACATCTTTACACACAATCATATTGTGTCGTCCTTGCCATGTAATCATTATTACCGCATACCACGACATTACAAATAAGTTGAAACGGTAGTGCCATCGTAGTAGATGCGATAATTGCCAATAATTTGTTGTAGTTCCGGCGTCAATTGCGATTAGTGCCATAGACTACTGACATCAAGTACCATGCCACAACGAACCACTGACTTACGAGCGTATGTCAAGCCGAAACTGTCGTGCACTCCGTTCACCGCACGTACGGCTGTGGCGGCGAGTTTTAAGAAGAAGCGTTTGCTCGGGTCATTCAGCTTTCCCGACCAATGGCGGTTTATGAGAACGGTGACTATCCAGTCGCCTTTTTATCATGCGCATCTTCTCGACCTTCCACAATTGGGTCTATTCGTACTTAATGTCTGAATTGTCGAAGGCGTCGACAGGCTGACCAAGATCATTCGCGCACGGTAAAGAATAGCGTAATTCAGTGTTGAACTTCAAGATAACATCAAGTAATTGTGGACTGTCGTTGTGGCTGACACCGTTGTACACATATAGGGAAGTCCTTCGTCCAGAACTATCCCTTGAATACAAATTGTTCGCCCAAATATTTAGAAAATACCTGAATAGTGAAAACATATAATTAATATGGAGTACTATAGTCCATAATATTTGGGTAACCGCCCCTTTATCATTCCAGCCTTTAAGCCCAGACAGGTATGAACTACCAGGTACATTGTCTGGAATACCATTTATAGGGTATGATTGGCTTGTATTCTGACAGATCCTAAGTGCACCTTTTCGCGCACATAAGCGGCCCGTGGTGGAGACTATCATAGTCATCCCGATACCACCCGACACAGCATCGGCATGTTTAACCTCTGTATCACGAAGAAAACCAAGTTTACGACCAATGTAGCAGTTGATCATAAAATAGTCTCGTCTATATCAATAAGAAGGTCTTCGGTCAGGTCTTCTTACTCACAACCACGGCGTAACTTGCCCATATGGTACGCAACCGGTTTCTCTATATGTTCCAGCTTTGCGGCGCTGACCAAAAGCTTCCCGGTATATGCCCGATGGACTATGCCATGCACCTCCTATTGAAACAAGCAACTTCAATTAGTAAAGTTATCTATGTACAAGTGTAAATAAGGTATACACCATGAACTCCAAAACTCATCGTGTCTTGATATTGTCGATGACAGGTTTATCGTTGAATAAATAAATGAAGTCGAAATTGAATAATGACGCATCGACTATGACAGTGCGAGCAAGTTGACCGATTAATGCTGGAAAGAATTTGACTCTAGCGGCCTTAAGCCGCATGGATTCGGACAGCAACTCGACGTACATGTAAGATATGAATTCAGATTGGCGCCTTCCTCTGCCAGAAACAGCATGAAAATTGACCCTCTTTCGCACTGATGGCACAAATGCTTATAACAATATTGTATTTAACCCAATATGTTTCAATTTTATCGCGCATCTTTCACCACTTTGTGGGTTTGGTATGATTGGCCTGCGTACAGTCAATGCCAATACCATTCTTTCGAGAAGCTCATTTTATCATACCTTGTAGTTTCACCAAAATTCTAAAAAAAATTGGCAATCGAATAAAGGTTTAAACCTTTATTTTCTGGTCTGCATCAGTTATTATCCAATCAATTACAGTGAGCCGAGACGTTATCGATACAACCTGTTGAAGCTTGCGCTTCCGCTTGTTGACAAGATGATCATCGCGACCGTGATTTGTATCTTTAATCTTCTCTTCTCCCTCTCCTACATCTTCGTTGTCATCAATTTCCTCGTCATCGACATCACCTTTCGGCTCATTAGCGCCGGCAGTACGTGCAAAAGCAGCGATAATTGGTGATGGAGAGCTCATGGCCTCGCCACTGCTTATAACCACCATCATAGCACTTACACAGTCAAAATTAGATTAAGAATGACTTCTATTAACTGAACAGTATATTAATTACTATTATAAAAAGTCCGTGCAAAGTCAGTACTAATGTTCAGCCTCCTCATTCTCAACTCTCTCGGTACATACATTAATGTGGACCGCACTGATTCTGAACCCACACTAATTATTAATCCACACAAATTAGGGTCATTGGTGTAATTTCTTATGCGGCTGGTTTTATAAATTTTACAAGGTGAAATAGTTGTTTGCAATGCTAAAGTTCGGCTTATCGCCGGAAATATAACCGGGAAAAAGTTATTTTGTGTATATTTTCTGTTTTACTGTGTAACTTAGCTATTTTTGCCTCGAAACAATTCAAAAAAATATATATATAGCTACGACCTTTTTATCAATAATGTAATGTACACTGTGAGCACAAAACTGAAGGCATGCGTTCTAACAGGAAAAAGCTCATAAACACATGCGAAAAACTCGGAAAATCAGTGGTCTCACACGCAAGTATTAATAAGATGACATCTATGTCCATTTGATCATATACGGCCTGTTGCGATACAGAAATTACCTGTTCATCCAGTTTATTATTTTTTGGTATTTTCGCACGGTTAAAAGTGTCATTTAAAAATTATAAGTATATGCCTCAAATTGCATAAACGACCGACGCTGCCATTGACTGAAAATTTTACCTGATCAATCACCCGCAATACAAGTGTGTCCGCTCCTCGTATCGTATGACTAGAGCATGTGAGATGTATATATGAGCTCAGAAGAGGGGGGGGGTTTTTTTGATGTTTTTTGTTGTGTTGTTTGGGGGGGCGGCCCGCGCGGCGGGGGGGGGGTGGGGGGGGGGGTTTTTGGTCGCGCCCTGGGGGGGGGGGGGGCGCCCCCCCCCCCCCCCCTTTTCCCCTCCCCCTCCCCTCCTCGGCCCGCGCGCCCCCGCCCCTTCTGCCGCTTGTGGTAGAGGCGCAGCACAAAACCGTCCTCCTCACATGCTCACGAAGTCTGCAGAAATGTTCATCTTGAGTGTCAGCTGGTATAACTGACATTGCCGTCAAAGCTGAACGGTGAATCTGACGTACATCCCGATGAAAGAGCAGTGTTGCGTATGCGCACCTGCAAATGATATCAACACGAACCAAACCTGCTACGAAGACGGAGACATTCGGCACGCACGACCGACCGTATGGATAGTACACATATGCAAGAGGTTGTCGTGCCGTCGATCGATGCGTCGTGAGAAATGAAATTGAAGTTCACTCTTCAGCTCGAGGCAGCATCCCGTATTGCTCAAGTGCTTGGTTTGCTGATTGCAGGTTGTCGACTTGACGCGACGATATTCGATATTTGTGGGTGATTTACAGGTATACATGGTATCGACACATTCAAAATGATACAATGACAACATGACTCGATTGACGACGATGCGATGAGATGTATGGCGTTTCGGTTGCAGACATGTACCGTCGCAAACATCGGAAATCACGACGCGAAAGTCCTTCAATTGATGATCATTCACTGTGCTATATCAGATTCAACGACTAGAGTGTAGAGAAAAGACGTTGGCTGCCTGACGGATGTAGAAGAGTAGGAGCGTGTTTAATGCAGCCCGACGTCCGAGACACAAAGGTGTGTCAACGGCCGGGTTCGAACCGGCGACCTTCTGCGTGTAAAGCAGACGTGATGACCACTACACTACGTCGACTCTACTCGAAAAAATTCCCGATCGTCTACATGACCGTCAACTGTTTGCATCCGTCTACTGCGATCGACACAATCTCCTCGTTTTACAATCACATACCGATAACTACCGACAAATAGCGACAGAACCCAATCACGCTTGCAATTGGCTCAGTTGCACCGTGTCATTTTATAGGTTAGGTCAACACGGGAGCTCAAGACGGTACCCTGGTCCTCGAGCGACAGAGATTCGTCCATCCACCCTATCATCACAGACGCACTTGATAAACGTGATAAGTAATCCTTACCATTATAAAATGACTTTGACTGGTCCAAAACGCTCGTGATAGTGTTGATATCGGCTTTTGAGGTAATGCGACATCCCATAAACTTACTGACGATAGAAGATATTCGACAGTCATCAAGAGGAGTACCCGAAAGAAACGATTCGTCCCCGCTATGTACGTGGTAGTTCTAGTCTCTGCCTCGATCCAATACAAGTGCAGACGGAGGTGCATCACACCTATATATATACGTCACAGCTTTCTTGGGTGGCCGCTCTATTCGATGAAGACGAGCAGATCTGAGCTCCAAGGTCAGGCTGCGCATTGCGTACCTACAGCTCAAAAGCTTTACCCAATAGAGGCCTTCACAGTGACCGGTCTTGACGACAAATGGAATGAATCCCTCGTGCATGTACAATGGCTGCTTGAGTGCGCACCTTGGAGTACACTGCCTTGTTTTGCGGCATGCACGACATACGAGAACTTTGCTCAGCGATACTCCTGGGTTTTTACTAGACACGCCGTTCGTTTGATGGATCATGCCATCGATTAAAAATTCCACCTGATCGATCACCCGCAATACAAGTGTGTCCGCTCCTCGTATCGTATGACAAGAGCATGTGTAAGATGTATACAGGACCTGAGAAGGAGGGCGTTCAATGTGATTTGTGAGGTAGTGTGCTATATCGGTTACCGTGACACGATGGCCGAGCGGTCTAAGGCGCTGGTTTTAGGCACCAGTCTTCGGGCGTGGGTTCGAATCCCACTCGTGTCAGCTTTTACCTCATCCCTTCAATTTGGACGACCGCGCGCTTCTTGCCGGACGACTTGTGGTAGAGGCGCAGCACAAATCCGTCCTCATCACATGCTCACGAAGTCTGCAGAAATGTTCATCTTGAGTGTCAGCTGGTATAGCTGACATTGTCGTCAAAGCTGAACGGTGGAGCTGACGTACATCCCGATAAAAGAGCAGTGTTGCGTATGCGCATCTGCAACGGATATCAACACTAACCAAACCTGCTACGAAGGCGGAAACATTCGGCACGCACGACCGACCATATGGATAGTACAAATATGCAAGAGGTTGTCGTGCCGTCGATCGATGCGTCGTGAGAAATGAAATTGAAGTTCACTCTTCAGCTCGAGGCAGCATCCCGTATTGCTCAAGTGCTTGGTTTGCTGATTGCAGGTTGTCGACTTGACGCGACGATATTCGATATTTGTGGGTGATTTCCAGGTATACATGGTATCGACACATTCAAAATGATACAATGACAACATGACTCGATTGAAGACGATGCGATGAGATGTATGGCGTTTCGGTTGCAGACATGTACCGTCGCAAAAATCGGAAATCACGACGCGAAAGTCCTTCAATTGATGATCATTCACTGTGCTATATCAGATTCAACGACTAGAGTGTAGAGAAAAGACGTTGGCTGCCTGACGGATGTAGAAGAGTAGGAGCGTGTTTAATGCAGCCCGACGTCCGAGACACAAAGGTGTGTCAACGGCCGGGTTCGAACCGGCGACCTTCTGCGTGTAAAGCAGACGTGATGACCACTACACTACGTCGACTCTACTCGAAAAAATTCCCGATCGTCTACATGACCGTCAACTGTTTGCATCCGTCTACTGCGATCGACACAATCTCCTCGTTTTACAATCACATACCGATAACTAGCGACAAATAGCGACAGAACCCAATCACGCTTGCAATTGGCTCAGTTGCACCGTGTCATTTTATAGGTTAGGTCAACACGGGAGCTCAAGACGGTACCCTGGTCCTCGAGCGACAGAGATTCGTCCATCCACCCTATCATCACAGACGCACTTGATAAACGTGATAAGTAATCCTTACCATTATAAAATGACTTTGACTGGTCCAAAACGCTCGTGATAGTGTTGATATCGGCTTTTGAGGTAATGCGACATCCCATAAACTTACTGACGATAGAAGATATTCGACAGTCATCAAGAGGAGTACCCGAAAGAAACGATTCGTCCCCGCTATGTACGTGGTAGTTCTAGTCTCTGCCTCGATCCAATACAAGTGCAGACGGAGGTGCATCACACCTATATATATACGTCACAGCTTTCTTGGGTGGCCGCTCTATTCGATGAAGACGAGCAGATCTGAGCTCCAAGGTCAGGCTGCGCATTGCGTACCTACAGCTCAAAAGCTTTACCCAATAGAGGCCTTCACAGTGACCGGTCTTGACGACAAATGGAATGAATCCCTCGTGCATGTACAATGGCTGCTTGAGTGCGCACCTTGGAGTACACTGCCTTGTTTTGCGGCATGCACGACATACGAGAACTTTGCTCAGCGATACTCCTGGGTTTTTACTAGACACGCCGTTCGTTTGATGGATCATGCCATCGATTAAAAATTCCACCTGATCGATCACCCGCAATACAAGTGTGTCCGCTCCTCGTATCGTATGACAAGAGCATGTGTAAGATGTATACAGGACCTGAGAAGGAGGGCGTTCAATGTGATTTGTGAGGTAGTGTGCTATATCGGTTACCGTGACACGATGGCCGAGCGGTCTAAGGCGCTGGTTTTAGGCACCAGTCTTCGGGCGTGGGTTCGAATCCCACTCGTGTCAGCTTTTACCTCATCCCTTCAATTTGGACGACCGCGCGCTTCTTGCCGGACGACTTGTGGTAGAGGCGCAGCACAAATCCGTCCTCATCACATGCTCACGAAGTCTGCAGAAATGTTCATCTTGAGTGTCAGCTGGTATAGCTGACATTGTCGTCAAAGCTGAACGGTGGAGCTGACGTACATCCCGATAAAAGAGCAGTGTTGCGTATGCGCATCTGCAACGGATATCAACACTAACCAAACCTGCTACGAAGGCGGAAACATTCGGCACGCACGACCGACCATATGGATAGTACAAATATGCAAGAGGTTGTCGTGCCGTCGATCGATGCGTCGTGAGAAATGAAATTGAAGTTCACTCTTCAGCTCGAGGCAGCATCCCGTATTGCTCAAGTGCTTGGTTTGCTGATTGCAGGTTGTCGACTTGACGCGACGATATTCGATATTTGTGGGTGATTTCCAGGTATACATGGTATCGACACATTCAAAATGATACAATGACAACATGACTCGATTGAAGACGATGCGATGAGATGTATGGCGTTTCGGTTGCAGACATGTACCGTCGCAAACATCGGAAATCACGACGCGAAAGTCCTTCAATTGATGATCATTCACTGTGCTATATCAGATTCAACGACTAGAGTGTAGAGAAAAGACGTTGGCTGCCTGACGGATGTAGAAGAGTAGGAGCGTGTTTAATGCAGCCCGACGTCCGAGACACAAAGGTGTGTCAACGGCCGGGTTCGAACCGGCGACCTTCTGCGTGTAAAGCAGACGTGATGACCACTACACTACGTCGACTCTACTCGAAAAAATTCCCGATCGTCTACATGACCGTCAACTGTTTGCATCCGTCTACTGCGATCGACACAATCTCCTCGTTTTACAATCACATACCGATAACTAGCGACAAATAGCGACAGAACCCAATCACGCTTGCAATTGGCTCAGTTGCACCGTGTCATTTTATAGGTTAGGTCAACACGGGAGCTCAAGACGGTACCCTGGTCCTCGAGCGACAGAGATTCGTCCATCCACCCTATCATCACAGACGCACTTGATAAACGTGATAAGTAATCCTTACCATTATAAAATGACTTTGACTGGTCCAAAACGCTCGTGATAGTGTTGATATCGGCTTTTGAGGTAATGCGACATCCCATAAACTTACTGACGATAGAAGATATTCGACAGTCATCAAGAGGAGTACCCGAAAGAAACGATTCGTCCCCGCTATGTACGTGGTAGTTCTAGTCTCTGCCTCGATCCAATACAAGTGCAGACGGAGGTGCATCACACCTATATATATATACGTCACAGCTTTCTTGGGTGGCCGCTCTATTCGATGAAGACGAGCAGATCTGAGCTCCAAGGTCAGGCTGCGCATTGCGTACCTACAGCTCAAAAGCTTTACCCAATAGAGGCCTTCACAGTGACCGGTCTTGACGACAAATGGAATGAATCCCTCGTGCATGTACAATGGCTGCTTGAGTGCGCACCTTGGAGTACACTGCCTTGTTTTGCGGCATGCACGACATACGAGAACTTTGCTCAGCGATACTCCTGGGTTTTTACTAGACACGCCGTTCGTTTGATGGATCATGCCATCGATTAAAAATTCCACCTGATCGATCACCCGCAATACAAGTGTGTCCGCTCCTCGTATCGTATGACAAGAGCATGTGTAAGATGTATACAGGACCTGAGAAGGAGGGCGTTCAATGTGATTTGTGAGGTAGTGTGCTATATCGGTTACCGTGACACGATGGCCGAGCGGTCTAAGGCGCTGGTTTTAGGCACCAGTCTTCGGGCGTGGGTTCGAATCCCACTCGTGTCAGCTTTTACCTCATCCCTTCAATTTGGACGACCGCGCGCTTCTTGCCGGACGACTTGTGGTAGAGGCGCAGCACAAATCCGTCCTCATCACATGCTCACGAAGTCTGCAGAAATGTTCATCTTGAGTGTCAGCTGGTATAGCTGACATTGTCGTCAAAGCTGAACGGTGGAGCTGACGTACATCCCGATAAAAGAGCAGTGTTGCGTATGCGCATCTGCAACGGATATCAACACTAACCAAACCTGCTACGAAGGCGGAAACATTCGGCACGCACGACCGACCATATGGATAGTACAAATATGCAAGAGGTTGTCGTGCCGTCGATCGATGCGTCGTGAGAAATGAAATTGAAGTTCACTCTTCAGCTCGAGGCAGCATCCCGTATTGCTCAAGTGCTTGGTTTGCTGATTGCAGGTTGTCGACTTGACGCGACGATATTCGATATTTGTGGGTGATTTCCAGGTATACATGGTATCGACACATTCAAAATGATACAATGACAACATGACTCGATTGAAGACGATGCGATGAGATGTATGGCGTTTCGGTTGCAGACATGTACCGTCGCAAAAATCGGAAATCACGACGCGAAAGTCCTTCAATTGATGATCATTCACTGTGCTATATCAGATTCAACGACTAGAGTGTAGAGAAAAGACGTTGGCTGCCTGACGGATGTAGAAGAGTAGGAGCGTGTTTAATGCAGCCCGACGTCCGAGACACAAAGGTGTGTCAACGGCCGGGTTCGAACCGGCGACCTTCTGCGTGTAAAGCAGACGTGATGACCACTACACTACGTCGACTCTACTCGAAAAAATTCCCGATCGTCTACATGACCGTCAACTGTTTGCATCCGTCTACTGCGATCGACACAATCTCCTCGTTTTACAATCACATACCGATAACTAGCGACAAATAGCGACAGAACCCAATCACGCTTGCAATTGGCTCAGTTGCACCGTGTCATTTTATAGGTTAGGTCAACACGGGAGCTCAAGACGGTACCCTGGTCCTCGAGCGACAGAGATTCGTCCATCCACCCTATCATCACAGACGCACTTGATAAACGTGATAAGTAATCCTTACCATTATAAAATGACTTTGACTGGTCCAAAACGCTCGTGATAGTGTTGATATCGGCTTTTGAGGTAATGCGACATCCCATAAACTTACTGACGATAGAAGATATTCGACAGTCATCAAGAGGAGTACCCGAAAGAAACGATTCGTCCCCGCTATGTACGTGGTAGTTCTAGTCTCTGCCTCGATCCAATACAAGTGCAGACGGAGGTGCATCACACCTATATATATACGTCACAGCTTTCTTGGGTGGCCGCTCTATTCGATGAAGACGAGCAGATCTGAGCTCCAAGGTCAGGCTGCGCATTGCGTACCTACAGCTCAAAAGCTTTACCCAATAGAGGCCTTCACAGTGACCGGTCTTGACGACAAATGGAATGAATCCCTCGTGCATGTACAATGGCTGCTTGAGTGCGCACCTTGGAGTACACTGCCTTGTTTTGCGGCATGCACGACATACGAGAACTTTGCTCAGCGATACTCCTGGGTTTTTACTAGACACGCCGTTCGTTTGATGGATCATGCCATCGATTAAAAATTCCACCTGATCGATCACCCGCAATACAAGTGTGTCCGCTCCTCGTATCGTATGACAAGAGCATGTGTAAGATGTATACAGGACCTGAGAAGGAGGGCGTTCAATGTGATTTGTGAGGTAGTGTGCTATATCGGTTACCGTGACACGATGGCCGAGCGGTCTAAGGCGCTGGTTTTAGGCACCAGTCTTCGGGCGTGGGTTCGAATCCCACTCGTGTCAGCTTTTACCTCATCCCTTCAATTTGGACGACCGCGCGCTTCTTGCCGGACGACTTGTGGTAGAGGCGCAGCACAAATCCGTCCTCATCACATGCTCACGAAGTCTGCAGAAATGTTCATCTTGAGTGTCAGCTGGTATAGCTGACATTGTCGTCAAAGCTGAACGGTGGAGCTGACGTACATCCCGATAAAAGAGCAGTGTTGCGTATGCGCATCTGCAACGGATATCAACACTAACCAAACCTGCTACGAAGGCGGAAACATTCGGCACGCACGACCGACCATATGGATAGTACAAATATGCAAGAGGTTGTCGTGCCGTCGATCGATGCGTCGTGAGAAATGAAATTGAAGTTCACTCTTCAGCTCGAGGCAGCATCCCGTATTGCTCAAGTGCTTGGTTTGCTGATTGCAGGTTGTCGACTTGACGCGACGATATTCGATATTTGTGGGTGATTTACAGGTATACATGGTATCGACACATTCAAAATGATACAATGACAACATGACTCGATTGAAGACGATGCGATGAGATGTATGGCGTTTCGGTTGCAGACATGTACCGTCGCAAACATCGGAAATCACGACGCGAAAGTCCTTCAATTGATGATCATTCACTGTGCTATATCAGATTCAACGACTAGAGTGTAGAGAAAAGACGTTGGCTGCCTGACGGATGTAGAAGAGTAGGAGCGTGTTTAATGCAGCCCGACGTCCGAGACACAAAGGTGTGTCAACGGCCGGGTTCGAACCGGCGACCTTCTGCGTGTAAAGCAGACGTGATGACCACTACACTACGTCGACTCTACTCGAAAAAATTCCCGATCGTCTACATGACCGTCAACTGTTTGCATCCGTCTACTGCGATCGACACAATCTCCTCGTTTTACAATCACATACCGATAACTACCGACAAATAGCGACAGAACCCAATCACGCTTGCAATTGGCTCAGTTGCACCGTGTCATTTTATAGGTTAGGTCAACACGGGAGCTCAAGACGGTACCCTGGTCCTCGAGCGACAGAGATTCGTCCATCCACCCTATCATCACAGACGCACTTGATAAACGTGATAAGTAATCCTTACCATTATAAAATGACTTTGACTGGTCCAAAACGCTCGTGATAGTGTTGATATCGGCTTTTGAGGTAATGCGACATCCCATAAACTTACTGACGATAGAAGATATTCGACAGTCATCAAGAGGAGTACCCGAAAGAAACGATTCGTCCCAGCTATGTACGTGGTAGTTCTAGTCTCTGCCTCGATCCAATACAAGTGCAGACGGAGGTGCATCACACCTATATATATATACGTCACAGCTTTCTTGGGTGGCCGCTCTATTCGATGAAGACGAGCAGATCTGAGCTCCAAGGTCAGGCTGCGCATTGCGTACCTACAGCTCAAAAGCTTTACCCAATAGAGGCCTTCACAGTGACCGGTCTTGACGACAAATGGAATGAATCCCTCGTGCATGTACAATGGCTGCTTGAGTGCGCACCTTGGAGTACACTGCCTTGTTTTGCGGCATGCACGACATACGAGAACTTTGCTCAGCGATACTCCTGGGTTTTTACTAGACACGCCGTTCGTTTGATGGATCATGCCATCGATTAAAAATTCCACCTGATCGATCACCCGCAATACAAGTGTGTCCGCTCCTCGTATCGTATGACAAGAGCATGTGTAAGATGTATACAGGACCTGAGAAGGAGGGCGTTCAATGTGATTTGTGAGGTAGTGTGCTATATCGGTTACCGTGACACGATGGCCGAGCGGTCTAAGGCGCTGGTTTTAGGCACCAGTCTTCGGGCGTGGGTTCGAATCCCACTCGTGTCAGCTTTTACCTCATCCCTTCAATTTGGACGACCGCGCGCTTCTTGCCGGACGACTTGTGGTAGAGGCGCAGCACAAATCCGTCCTCATCACATGCTCACGAAGTCTGCAGAAATGTTCATCTTGAGTGTCAGCTGGTATAGCTGACATTGTCGTCAAAGCTGAACGGTGGAGCTGACGTACATCCCGATAAAAGAGCAGTGTTGCGTATGCGCATCTGCAACGGATATCAACACTAACCAAACCTGCTACGAAGGCGGAAACATTCGGCACGCACGACCGACCATATGGATAGTACAAATATGCAAGAGGTTGTCGTGCCGTCGATCGATGCGTCGTGAGAAATGAAATTGAAGTTCACTCTTCAGCTCGAGGCAGCATCCCGTATTGCTCAAGTGCTTGGTTTGCTGATTGCAGGTTGTCGACTTGACGCGACGATATTCGATATTTGTGGGTGATTTACAGGTATACATGGTATCGACACATTCAAAATGATACAATGACAACATGACTCGATTGACGACGATGCGATGAGATGTATGGCGTTTCGGTTGCAGACATGTACCGTCGCAAACATCGGAAATCACGACGCGAAAGTCCTTCAATTGATGATCATTCACTGTGCTATATCAGATTCAACGACTAGAGTGTAGAGAAAAGACGTTGGCTGCCTGACGGATGTAGAAGAGTAGGAGCGTGTTTAATGCAGCCCGACGTCCGAGACACAAAGGTGTGTCAACGGCCGGGTTCGAACCGGCGACCTTCTGCGTGTAAAGCAGACGTGATGACCACTACACTACGTCGACTCTACTCGAAAAAATTCCCGATCGTCTACATGACCGTCAACTGTTTGCATCCGTCTACTGCGATCGACACAATCTCCTCGTTTTACAATCACATACCGATAACTACCGACAAATAGCGACAGAACCCAATCACGCTTGCAATTGGCTCAGTTGCACCGTGTCATTTTATAGGTTAGGTCAACACGGGAGCTCAAGACGGTACCCTGGTCCTCGAGCGACAGAGATTCGTCCATCCACCCTATCATCACAGACGCACTTGATAAACGTGATAAGTAATCCTTACCATTATAAAATGACTTTGACTGGTCCAAAACGCTCGTGATAGTGTTGATATCGGCTTTTGAGGTAATGCGACATCCCATAAACTTACTGACGATAGAAGATATTCGACAGTCATCAAGAGGAGTACCCGAAAGAAACGATTCGTCCCAGCTATGTACGTGGTAGTTCTAGTCTCTGCCTCGATCCAATACAAGTGCAGACGGAGGTGCATCACACCTATATATATATACGTCACAGCTTTCTTGGGTGGCCGCTCTATTCGATGAAGACGAGCAGATCTGAGCTCCAAGGTCAGGCTGCGCATTGCGTACCTACAGCTCAAAAGCTTTACCCAATAGAGGCCTTCACAGTGACCGGTCTTGACGACAAATGGAATGAATCCCTCGTGCATGTACAATGGCTGCTTGAGTGCGCACCTTGGAGTACACTGCCTTGTTTTGCGGCATGCACGACATACGAGAACTTTGCTCAGCGATACTCCTGGGTTTTTACTAGACACGCCGTTCGTTTGATGGATCATGCCATCGATTAAAAATTCCACCTGATCGATCACCCGCAATACAAGTGTGTCCGCTCCTCGTATCGTATGACAAGAGCATGTGTAAGATGTATACAGGACCTGAGAAGGAGGGCGTTCAATGTGATTTGTGAGGTAGTGTGCTATATCGGTTACCGTGACACGATGGCCGAGCGGTCTAAGGCGCTGGTTTTAGGCACCAGTCTTCGGGCGTGGGTTCGAATCCCACTCGTGTCAGCTTTTACCTCATCCCTTCAATTTGGACGACCGCGCGCTTCTTGCCGGACGACTTGTGGTAGAGGCGCAGCACAAATCCGTCCTCATCACATGCTCACGAAGTCTGCAGAAATGTTCATCTTGAGTGTCAGCTGGTATAGCTGACATTGTCGTCAAAGCTGAACGGTGGAGCTGACGTACATCCCGATAAAAGAGCAGTGTTGCGTATGCGCATCTGCAACGGATATCAACACTAACCAAACCTGCTACGAAGGCGGAAACATTCGGCACGCACGACCGACCATATGGATAGTACAAATATGCAAGAGGTTGTCGTGCCGTCGATCGATGCGTCGTGAGAAATGAAATTGAAGTTCACTCTTCAGCTCGAGGCAGCATCCCGTATTGCTCAAGTGCTTGGTTTGCTGATTGCAGGTTGTCGACTTGACGCGACGATATTCGATATTTGTGGGTGATTTCCAGGTATACATGGTATCGACACATTCAAAATGATACAATGACAACATGACTCGATTGAAGACGATGCGATGAGATGTATGGCGTTTCGGTTGCAGACATGTACCGTCGCAAAAATCGGAAATCACGACGCGAAAGTCCTTCAATTGATGATCATTCACTGTGCTATATCAGATTCAACGACTAGAGTGTAGAGAAAAGACGTTGGCTGCCTGACGGATGTAGAAGAGTAGGAGCGTGTTTAATGCAGCCCGACGTCCGAGACACAAAGGTGTGTCAACGGCCGGGTTCGAACCGGCGACCTTCTGCGTGTAAAGCAGACGTGATGACCACTACACTACGTCGACTCTACTCGAAAAAATTCCCGATCGTCTACATGACCGTCAACTGTTTGCATCCGTCTACTGCGATCGACACAATCTCCTCGTTTTACAATCACATACCGATAACTAGCGACAAATAGCGACAGAACCCAATCACGCTTGCAATTGGCTCAGTTGCACCGTGTCATTTTATAGGTTAGGTCAACACGGGAGCTCAAGACGGTACCCTGGTCCTCGAGCGACAGAGATTCGTCCATCCACCCTATCATCACAGACGCACTTGATAAACGTGATAAGTAATCCTTACCATTATAAAATGACTTTGACTGGTCCAAAACGCTCGTGATAGTGTTGATATCGGCTTTTGAGGTAATGCGACATCCCATGAACTTACTGACAATAGAAGATATTCGACAGTCATCAAGAGGAGTACCCGAAAGAAACGATTCGTCCCAGCTATGTACGTGGTAGTTCTAGTCTCTGCCTCGATCCAATACAAGTGCAGACGGAGGTGCATCACACCTATATATATATACGTCACAGCTTTCTTGGGTGGCCGCTCTATTCGATGAAGACGAGCAGATCTGAGCTCCAAGGTCAGGCTGCGCATTGCGTACCTACAGCTCAAAAGCTTTACCCAATAGAGGCCTTCACAGTGACCGGTCTTGACGACAAATGGAATGAATCCCTCGTGCATGTACAATGGCTGCTTGAGTGCGCACCTTGGAGTACACTGCCTTGTTTTGCGGCATGCACGACATACGAGAACTTTGCTCAGCGATACTCCTGGGTTTTTACTAGACACGCCGTTCGTTTGATGGATCATGCCATCGATTAAAAATTCCACCTGATCGATCACCCGCAATACAAGTGTGTCCGCTCCTCGTATCGTATGACAAGAGCATGTGTAAGATGTATACAGGACCTGAGAAGGAGGGCGTTCAATGTGATTTGTGAGGTAGTGTGCTATATCGGTTACCGTGACACGATGGCCGAGCGGTCTAAGGCGCTGGTTTTAGGCACCAGTCTTCGGGCGTGGGTTCGAATCCCACTCGTGTCAGCTTTTACCTCATCCCTTCAATTTGGACGACCGCGCGCTTCTTGCCGGACGACTTGTGGTAGAGGCGCAGCACAAATCCGTCCTCATCACATGCTCACGAAGTCTGCAGAAATGTTCATCTTGAGTGTCAGCTGGTATAGCTGACATTGTCGTCAAAGCTGAACGGTGGAGCTGACGTACATCCCGATAAAAGAGCAGTGTTGCGTATGCGCATCTGCAACGGATATCAACACTAACCAAACCTGCTACGAAGGCGGAAACATTCGGCACGCACGACCGACCATATGGATAGTACAAATATGCAAGAGGTTGTCGTGCCGTCGATCGATGCGTCGTGAGAAATGAAATTGAAGTTCACTCTTCAGCTCGAGGCAGCATCCCGTATTGCTCAAGTGCTTGGTTTGCTGATTGCAGGTTGTCGACTTGACGCGACGATATTCGATATTTGTGGGTGATTTCCAGGTATACATGGTATCGACACATTCAAAATGATACAATGACAACATGACTCGATTGAAGACGATGCGATGAGATGTATGGCGTTTCGGTTGCAGACATGTACCGTCGCAAAAATCGGAAATCACGACGCGAAAGTCCTTCAATTGATGATCATTCACTGTGCTATATCAGATTCAACGACTAGAGTGTAGAGAAAAGACGTTGGCTGCCTGACGGATGTAGAAGAGTAGGAGCGTGTTTAATGCAGCCCGACGTCCGAGACACAAAGGTGTGTCAACGGCCGGGTTCGAACCGGCGACCTTCTGCGTGTAAAGCAGACGTGATGACCACTACACTACGTCGACTCTACTCGAAAAAATTCCCGATCGTCTACATGACCGTCAACTGTTTGCATCCGTCTACTGCGATCGACACAATCTCCTCGTTTTACAATCACATACCGATAACTAGCGACAAATAGCGACAGAACCCAATCACGCTTGCAATTGGCTCAGTTGCACCGTGTCATTTTATAGGTTAGGTCAACACGGGAGCTCAAGACGGTACCCTGGTCCTCGAGCGACAGAGATTCGTCCATCCACCCTATCATCACAGACGCACTTGATAAACGTGATAAGTAATCCTTACCATTATAAAATGACTTTGACTGGTCCAAAACGCTCGTGATAGTGTTGATATCGGCTTTTGAGGTAATGCGACATCCCATGAACTTACTGACAATAGAAGATATTCGACAGTCATCAAGAGGAGTACCCGAAAGAAACGATTCGTCCCAGCTATGTACGTGGTAGTTCTAGTCTCTGCCTCGATCCAATACAAGTGCAGACGGAGGTGCATCACACCTATATATATATATACGTCACAGCTTTCTTGGGTGGCCGCTCTATTCGATGAAGACGAGCAGATCTGAGCTCCAAGGTCAGGCTGCGCATTGCGTACCTACAGCTCAAAAGCTTTACCCAATAGAGGCCTTCACAGTGACCGGTCTTGACGACAAATGGAATGAATCCCTCGTGCATGTACAATGGCTGCTTGAGTGCGCACCTTGGAGTACACTGCCTTGTTTTGCGGCATGCACGACATACGAGAACTTTGCTCAGCGATACTCCTGGGTTTTTACTAGACACGCCGTTCGTTTGATGGATCATGCCATCGATTAAAAATTCCACCTGATCGATCACCCGCAATACAAGTGTGTCCGCTCCTCGTATCGTATGACAAGAGCATGTGTAAGATGTATACAGGACCTGAGAAGGAGGGCGTTCAATGTGATTTGTGAGGTAGTGTGCTATATCGGTTACCGTGACACGATGGCCGAGCGGTCTAAGGCGCTGGTTTTAGGCACCAGTCTTCGGGCGTGGGTTCGAATCCCACTCGTGTCAGCTTTTACCTCATCCCTTCAATTTGGACGACCGCGCGCTTCTTGCCGGACGACTTGTGGTAGAGGCGCAGCACAAATCCGTCCTCATCACATGCTCACGAAGTCTGCAGAAATGTTCATCTTGAGTGTCAGCTGGTATAGCTGACATTGTCGTCAAAGCTGAACGGTGGAGCTGACGTACATCCCGATAAAAGAGCAGTGTTGCGTATGCGCATCTGCAACGGATATCAACACTAACCAAACCTGCTACGAAGGCGGAAACATTCGGCACGCACGACCGACCATATGGATAGTACAAATATGCAAGAGGTTGTCGTGCCGTCGATCGATGCGTCGTGAGAAATGAAATTGAAGTTCACTCTTCAGCTCGAGGCAGCATCCCGTATTGCTCAAGTGCTTGGTTTGCTGATTGCAGGTTGTCGACTTGACGCGACGATATTCGATATTTGTGGGTGATTTCCAGGTATACATGGTATCGACACATTCAAAATGATACAATGACAACATGACTCGATTGAAGACGATGCGATGAGATGTATGGCGTTTCGGTTGCAGACATGTACCGTCGCAAAAATCGGAAATCACGACGCGAAAGTCCTTCAATTGATGATCATTCACTGTGCTATATCAGATTCAACGACTAGAGTGTAGAGAAAAGACGTTGGCTGCCTGACGGATGTAGAAGAGTAGGAGCGTGTTTAATGCAGCCCGACGTCCGAGACACAAAGGTGTGTCAACGGCCGGGTTCGAACCGGCGACCTTCTGCGTGTAAAGCAGACGTGATGACCACTACACTACGTCGACTCTACTCGAAAAAATTCCCGATCGTCTACATGACCGTCAACTGTTTGCATCCGTCTACTGCGATCGACACAATCTCCTCGTTTTACAATCACATACCGATAACTAGCGACAAATAGCGACAGAACCCAATCACGCTTGCAATTGGCTCAGTTGCACCGTGTCATTTTATAGGTTAGGTCAACACGGGAGCTCAAGACGGTACCCTGGTCCTCGAGCGACAGAGATTCGTCCATCCACCCTATCATCACAGACGCACTTGATAAACGTGATAAGTAATCCTTACCATTATAAAATGACTTTGACTGGTCCAAAACGCTCGTGATAGTGTTGATATCGGCTTTTGAGGTAATGCGACATCCCATGAACTTACTGACAATAGAAGATATTCGACAGTCATCAAGAGGAGTACCCGAAAGAAACGATTCGTCCCAGCTATGTACGTGGTAGTTCTAGTCTCTGCCTCGATCCAATACAAGTGCAGACGGAGGTGCATCACACCTATATATATATATATATATACGTCACAGCTTTCTTGGGTGGCCGCTCTATTCGATGAAGACGAGCAGATCTGAGCTCCAAGGTCAGGCTGCGCATTGCGTACCTACAGCTCAAAAGCTTTACCCAATAGAGGCCTTCACAGTGACCGGTCTTGACGACAAATGGAATGAATCCCTCGTGCATGTACAATGGCTGCTTGAGTGCGCACCTTGGAGTACACTGCCTTGTTTTGCGGCATGCACGACATACGAGAACTTTGCTCAGCGATACTCCTGGGTTTTTACTAGACACGCCGTTCGTTTGATGGATCATGCCATCGATTAAAAATTCCACCTGATCGATCACCCGCAATACAAGTGTGTCCGCTCCTCGTATCGTATGACAAGAGCATGTGTAAGATGTATACAGGACCTGAGAAGGAGGGCGTTCAATGTGATTTGTGAGGTAGTGTGCTATATCGGTTACCGTGACACGATGGCCGAGCGGTCTAAGGCGCTGGTTTTAGGCACCAGTCTTCGGGCGTGGGTTCGAATCCCACTCGTGTCAGCTTTTACCTCATCCCTTCAATTTGGACGACCGCGCGCTTCTTGCCGGACGACTTGTGGTAGAGGCGCAGCACAAATCCGTCCTCATCACATGCTCACGAAGTCTGCAGAAATGTTCATCTTGAGTGTCAGCTGGTATAGCTGACATTGTCGTCAAAGCTGAACGGTGGAGCTGACGTACATCCCGATAAAATAGCAGTGTTGCGTATGCGCATCTGCAACGGATATCAACACTAACCAAACCTGCTACGAAGGCGGAAACATTCGGCACGCACGACCGACCATATGGATAGTACAAATATGCAAGAGGTTGTCGTGCCGTCGATCGATGCGTCGTGAGAAATGAAATTGAAGTTCACTCTTCAGCTCGAGGCAGCATCCCGTATTGCTCAAGTGCTTGGTTTGCTGATTGCAGGTTGTCGACTTGACGCGACGATATTCGATATTTGTGGGTGATTTACAGGTATACATGGTATCGACACATTCAAAATGATACAATGACAACATGACTCGATTGAAGACGATGCGATGAGATGTATGGCGTTTCGGTTGCAGACATGTACCGTCGCAAACATCGGAAATCACGACGCGAAAGTCCTTCAATTGATGATCATTCACTGTGCTATATCAGATTCAACGACTAGAGTGTAGAGAAAAGACGTTGGCTGCCTGACGGATGTAGAAGAGTAGGAGCGTGTTTAATGCAGCTCGACGTCCGAGACACAAAGGTGTGTCAACGGCCGGGTTCGAACCGGCGACCTTCTGCGTGTAAAGCAGACGTGATGACCACTACACTACGTCGACTCTACTCGAAAAAATTCCCGATCGTCTACATGACCGTCAACTGTTTGCATCCGTCTACTGCGATCGACACAATCTCCTCGTTTTACAATCACATACCGATAACTAGCGACAAATAGCGACAGAACCCAATCACGCTTGCAATTGGCTCAGTTGCACCGTGTCATTTTATAGGTTAGGTCAACACGGGAGCTCAAGACGGTACCCTGGTCCTCGAGCGACAGAGATTCGTCCATCCACCCTATCATCACAGACGCACTTGATAAACGTGATAAGTAATCCTTACCATTATAAAATGACTTTGACTGGTCCAAAACGCTCGTGATAGTGTTGATATCGGCTTTTGAGGTAATGCGACATCCCATGAACTTACTGACAATAGAAGATATTCGACAGTCATCAAGAGGAGTACCCGAAAGAAACGATTCGTCCCAGCTATGTACGTGGTAGTTCTAGTCTCTGCCTCGATCCAATACAAGTGCAGACGGAGGTGCATCACACCTATATATATATATATACGTCACAGCTTTCTTGGGTGGCCGCTCTATTCGATGAAGACGAGCAGATCTGAGCTCCAAGGTCAGGCTGCGCATTGCGTACCTACAGCTCAAAAGCTTTACCCAATAGAGGCCTTCACAGTGACCGGTCTTGACGACAAATGGAATGAATCCCTCGTGCATGTACAATGGCTGCTTGAGTGCGCACCTTGGAGTACACTGCCTTGTTTTGCGGCATGCACGACATACGAGAACTTTGCTCAGCGATACTCCTGGGTTTTTACTAGACACGCCGTTCGTTTGATGGATCATGCCATCGATTAAAAATTCCACCTGATCGATCACCCGCAATACAAGTGTGTCCGCTCCTCGTATCGTATGACAAGAGCATGTGTAAGATGTATACAGGACCTGAGAAGGAGGGCGTTCAATGTGATTTGTGAGGTAGTGTGCTATATCGGTTACCGTGACACGATGGCCAAGCGGTCTAAGGCGCTGGTTTTAGGCACCAGTCTTCGGGCGTGGGTTCGAATCCCACTCGTGTCAGCTTTTACCTCATCCCTTCAATTTGGACGACCGCGCGCTTCTTGCCGGACGACTTGTGGTAGAGGCGCAGCACAAATCCGTCCTCATCACATGCTCACGAAGTCTGCAGAAATGTTCATCTTGAGTGTCAGCTTTTACCTCATCCCTTCAATTTGGACGACGCGCGCTTCTTGCCGGACGACTTGTGGTAGAGGCGCAGCACAAATCCGTCCTGATCACATGCTCACGAAGTCTGCAGAAATGTTCATCTTGAGTGTCAGCTTTTACCTCATCCCTTCAATTTGGACGACCGCGCGCTTCTTTCCGGACGACTTGTGGTAGAGGCGCAGCACAAATCCGTCCTCATCACATGCTCACGAAGTCTGCAGAAATGTTCATCTTGAGTGTCAGCTGGTATAGCTGACATTGTCGTCAAAGCTGAACGGTGGAGCTGACGTACATCCCGATAAAAGAGCAGTGTTGCGTATGCGCATCTGCAACGGATATCAACACTAACCAAACCTGCTACGAAGGCGGAAACATTCGGCACGCACGACCGACCATATGGATAGTACAAATATGCAAGAGGTTGTCGTGCCGTCGATCGATGCGTCGTGAGAAATGAAATTGAAGTTCGCTCTTCAGCTCGAGGCAGCATCCCGTATTGCTCAAGTGCTTGGTTTGCTGATTGCAGGTTGTCGACTTGATGTGACTACTTAATAGAGACTGGTGGCATGGTGGATAAACACTGGCGTCGTGATGGAGAGGTAGGCTGGTCGATATCCGCGCAGGGATGGGACAATTACAGCTCCTCGGAGAGTGGCTAACAAAGCCAGATATAGTGGGTTGTTTGGGTAGTCGAATAGACCTCGAGCCTTGTCTCTCTCTTGTGACCCGAAAATTTATGACGTAGGCGTTTAATGTTTGGGTACAGTATCGATAAATTTAACTTGGCTATGCAAAAGTCTTACAACACTTAGTACCTATGTAGTGCGTGTCGCTTCGTAATATTTTGGTGACTTGGAACAATCATATATTTTTTGCGGAGAGTTGAAATGAAGATGAGATATCAGACGAAAGCTCTAGCGGGAGAGGAATCACCGCCTTCAGGCTTAAAAATACTTTCTATACCTTCATAATATTATGAGGAGCTTGTATGAAAAGATAGTTGTAAAGGAAGATCGATTCTTTGATCTAAATGAATAGCTACAACTTTATTCGAAATCACGAATTGGGTCATCGCGGATCATGCTGCATATTTTTTTCCCAAGTATGTTGATTATTCATATAGACTCAAAAAGCGTACCACAACCACCATAGAAGAAAAAAGAGATAAAAACGGCTCGAGAACATTTAAGAGCGCTTATCTGGAATTTATATAAACACATGAACAAGTTGTTAAAACATCATGATGTCAGATTAGAGTATTGCTGTCCAAATTAACTGAAGTAGGCATAATACTATAAAGAGATGAATTAAAGCAATGAAGAGACCCATTAATTAAGCATTCAAAACCGAAGTTGACCAAAACGCGTTAAGGTCCATTTTTATGGCTCCCGTGGTTATCACGAATGAAAGCTGACATTGATCCGGCGTCGCGCGAAGATTCCAAAAAATGATGCATTTAATTTCAGAGCTTATGACGCGCAGGTACGACGAGAATGCGGTCTCAAATATGTGCATTTTAATTGAACAGAACGTCGTTTCACATGTAAATTTTTCTCATGGTCAATTATCACTTTACAGATTGAGCGACTACATCAGTTGATGATATGACAAAAGAATGTCACACTGTATTGTAACAATAGGCGTCAGCAGAATCGGAAATGGCGACTGATAATTTGATCGACATCCAACGAATTTTGCAAGTACCGACAGGAACAGCACCGAGCCATGGAAGAATGACGCCGATCGATATCGAAGCACGCGGAAATGAATGATTTAGAACTCAAGACGCTAATACGATGAGATCGGACAGCTGCTATGTTTATAAGGCATTTATGAAGCAGTATGGATAGGATCATTAAAATTACGCTCGTCTCATTAAAACTAATAGCCTATTTTAATTAATGCCTCGTCCATCCCGAGAAAATATGCACTACTGGTAATAAAGATATTAGATTCCATGTTTAGATAGATTTGTTCATTCCGACCCCAAAATTACGGGGCTCTAGGATGTGGGACGATATTTATTTCGATAGCTGAGAATGCGCTCAGGGGGTAACTCGCTTCCCGACGAATTCGGGTATCAGTGATCGCATAATTTATGGAAATGTGGTGACGAGACAGGAATGGAGATCGGGCCCAAAGTTGGATCAGAAAAATTAAGTCCTCTTTCTGAATTTATCAAGCACCTGACGATGATAAGCGTGTCGTGTTTTGAAGTGTAATAACGAACAAGATCGAAATGAGTACATAAGAGTGAGCCGATCAACCCTGTAACATTACAATTTAATGCTGATCTAGTACATGAGCTATAATCACATCACAATGTGTCGGTCGGAAAAACTATTAGAAATCGCGAAATAGATCGAATGAAAGCGGAAGAAATATATCGGTTTAATGTAACGGCTCAAGCATGGAAAGGAAGTTAGTATGTGTGCCTTTATCTGTGTGTTAAGGGCCAAAGCTTTCTGCTTCTGTGTCAACGGAAGAGTTGTTTTCCATATCAGAGAAACCTTTGTATGGAAAACGAACATCAGGGTTGATGGGGCGGTTCAAATGAAGAATTGAGTAAAAAAGATGAGTAGAAACGTTAGATGTGAGTTACACTCATAACATAATTTACTTTTGTTTTTGCTGCTTCGACAAACAAGTGTTCTTTACTTCAACGCTCCGCTGAATTTAACAAAATATACATAGCCGTTAAGCGGTAATGCGATCCGAGTTAATACTTGTATGTGAGAAGAAGCCTTGGCCTTCAGAAGTGAACATGCGGAGCACTATATTAAATCATTATAAGATTTCAATATGCGGAATTGGTCGACGTTGCTACGAGTTGACGATGCAGATCAGATGGAAGGGGCGTTATGTGTAAATAACTGAAAGAAGACTAGGCCAGGCAAGACACAAGGATGATTGAACAAGCTTCGGTTACAATCAGCTGTTGTACTCGTCCGGCATGATTGAAATTAGCTCGCGTAGTAAAACAGATATTCGTGAAAATATGATTGACAGATCATAGTTGCTCATTAAAGTGGACCGACGTTATGATTGCAAGACTAGACTACCGGATCAAGCTGGAAAACCCCATTGGTTATCATAATGTACAAGTCGCCGTCATTCAATATGCTGGTCAAAGTCGCGACTTTTTACTAGTAGATTACATTGGCTAATCATCAAAATGAAAAAGATTCGCTCAATAGCAAGTGCCTGATGAATTGATGGATGTTTGGGATCACCTGCAAAGGGGGAGCTCCATCTCGCTCCGAGCGAGTCATAAAGATAGGGCAAAATATCCTAAATAGGAAACATCATAAAGAAGCTAAAGAAGTGAGCAAGATAAATAACATAAGCCACAATGGCATTCCATTTGAAAGACGAAGTATCGATCGTCCACATTGTCTTTGCTCGTAGGGTAGCTGTGTCGGCAAAAAAATTTCCTGGCAAAAGTGCTTCGCGATTGGCGAGAGCACATGTATAACTGGAGGACAAGCCACTATTAGATCGCTCTAGATGGATCACTAGTATATTTACACAATACCTGGTTAGGCGATCAAGTTATTCAAAAAGAGATTTTGATAATAAATCTTGAGATATTGGCAGGAATAGGCCTGGGTTATTCCGACGGCACCCGATGTCTACCAGATGCGATTATAACTATTTTAGCGTTCAAATAGCTTTATACAATCTTTTTGCTACGGTTGAAGGCTGCTGATCATCAACATACTTTCACCAGTGATAGTATAAAATTAAGTAAAGATTGAGACCAGCGCCTAGAAGACAAGTTGTCGGTAAGACGAGGTCCTGCATATGAGCTAACGGTAACTACCGGGACTGACGGCTAAAACAATCGAATACCAATATCGGTTAATTCAGATGGGATCTTTCATAGTGGAGCCGCGCTAGGTGTGTGGATGGCTTGTGATAGTAAACAATAACCTTCAAAAATCATACTGAGAGCGCGCCGAAATCACAAGTGGAAAGTATGAGTGTCCAGCTTTATAAATTATATCGGATCAGAAAGGAAAATGTCCGGGTAATAAAGTTGAACTTAATGGATCGACGACTCTATCCGTTACGCACGCAGATCTTAAATAGGCCAAATAATGAATCAGGAAAGAGGGGATTGATGGAAGAAAATTAACATCACACGTAAAACTGATGAAGAAGACAATGTAGGTTCATTAGATCCATATAAAATTGAGGACAAAGCATTGATTGAAGGCTAGAACCTACGACAGGATATATCGAAATGTAAAAGTAATGCAGTAAAAGATGACACAGACGTAAATTAGGTGCAAAAGTGATAAATAAGAGGTCCTGATTTAAGAAACGAGATAGATAGAGAACGGTGATCTACGAAACGATAATAAGTGTCAAAATCGGCCAAAATGGGTAGTCAAAGGCGCTGCGATCAAAGAAAATAGAGCCTAGAGGCCGAAAAAACAACAACGATAGAGACCTTCATTTCTGTAATAGTGCGGGGTGATGAAGTGCACGAAGAAGACGTAAGTTCGAATTTGTCCGTCTTGCCAGAGGGTCCAAACCTACAGTTGAGGTCACAGTCAATGATGCTGAGATTGACAATATGGGGTGGCCTTTGACATATCGAGCGAGCATTAAGCAACGGATCACCAAAATCGTAATTTGATCCTGTGGAAAGGGAAGGCGTTATACAATGGAGTTGGAGACACAATGTACGTCATTGATGTTGGATGAGACAGCCGAACGTGCCAATTTTCGTGTGAAATCAGCTCTTATATCAAGGGATCGCTATAAGCAAAACATATTCGACCAGTAAAATATCCATGGGCGGCTTCGATTGTTCTGATTATAGAGAAGAACGGAAATAACATCATGCTGTGCGTAAATCATCGGCAGACCATAATCCATCTTACACGATTATTGTTGCATCCTGTGAACTTGTTTGTCCGCCATAGGTCTTCTCTCGACTTAGACGGAAGTTACAGCAGATGTCATGTGTAAATCGTAGAGCCAATGCAGAACATGGAATTGTGGTGGAGCGGCGTTTACAAAATTGCTGATGCGATCCCGCCTCTTCACTGGAGAGAAAGAGAGAGATGTAATTATTGGAACTTTTTTTATTATAGTAAGTGTTATTAGATTAGTTAATCATCACTTTACAAAACAACACCAACTATCGGAGGGATGCTCCGTTTCCGTGTGTTTTGCTTTCTTCATCACCTTGTGTACTAATCGATTGGGTGGGATGCACTCGTCTCGGTGGCCTTTTTCGGTGCGTAAATTGACCGTGTTTAAGACGGGGTGATGGTGTAAAAAACTTTACACGATCACAGGTCACTTGTAGGTACTTGATATGAGCTACCTCGATCTTAACAAGATTGCCTGTACAATATGTAAATCTTGATCTGCTTAACTTTATGACCACTTGAGCTGTCTCGCAATCTTAGTCATACTTGATTTCTTGCTGCACCCTATTGCAGTTGTCTTGATGTTTGGTATAGCCTAAACGCACGTGGCTAATATATCGATGCGACACTTTTATATATGAGCGGCGCCACTCTTTATATCGTCGGGAGGCCAAGGGTTCATCCCGGAAGAGATGACTCGTGTCTTTTAGGTAACTAAACTCTGTTTAATGGTAACCAACCAAATTTAGAAAATTACGACATAGCCTGTATACGCCAAAGGCATTCTCCCTGTGTACTACAACGAATTCCTTTGTTTCTTCTACCTCGAAGGATCCCGATTTTTTTCCTACCCCTTATTCAGGTCAGGATCTGATCTGATATCGGATCTTCTTCCGGATTGGATGCACTCTGGGATCGGATCCCCTCTTGAATAGGACCCCTCTTAGATTGGATTCGGTGGTCGTGATCCACTCATCCGAAATCTGCAACTAGGCCAAGTGGAATGATTACCCTTTTCCATACCCTTTTCATTTATATATTCGATACATTTCTCCACAGAATAGACATGTGATGTATATCTCTATCTATGGAAATCGTAATCTGGGTGGTAGAAATGAAGGTAGCACACAAGAAGGATTTGGTGCTCATTACGTCATCTAGATCGTCGGAAAGGCTATATAAACCGTCTAGCATATTTGTTTTGTTTATATTTTCGGCTGATTAAAACTGAGTGGAATGGCTAAATAAAAAATACGGCGAGGGCTCGAATGTGATTGCTGCAAAATCGACAAAAATGATGTAAGTATATTAGGAAGATGAGATAGGAAACGATACGAAATTTGCTGGTTTAGGTTGGACATATTATGTCCACGATACGTTTATTCCGGCTACATCTTGGACTGCTGTTTAGAACATCATACAAATACCATTATATGTTGGCTACCAATAAATCCAGTAATCTGCTCGGCAAAATATTTTTGGTGCTGGCGCGGGCTATAATAACCTGATTAAAGAATTTTACTGGTAAAAAGAAATTTCATCTTGATTTAAGAGACTTTAGATCGTGGGTAAGTATAACATGATCTCGGACTTAAAGATTAATACCGTCGTTTTATATAAATTTAAAATGCGGCAGTCGTTTTAGTAGGTTTTAAAATATGCGTGTCAGTCCTTATAAAAGCTGCATGAAAAGATTATACATGAGAATGGTCGCACAAAGATAACGAAAATATGACGACCATTAAAATCGGAGGCGATTGATATCAACTACAAGACATTTGAAGCGAAATATGTCTGAAGATAATTTTGGTGCCAAAACGTTTTCATCATCGAATCCGCTGTAAAAAATAGATTTCCACGACTTCAATCCTTTGAACACTTCTATCTAGACCGGAGTTTAGACGCCGTGGTTTATGCAATGAATAGGTCGGCTTCGGCGGCCATGCGTCGAGACTAGGACAGCACATAATTGCCTTTATCGCTCACAAGTCAAACGCTGAATCATGGTAAGATTTTGCATAGACCTTTCGGACAAGAGGAGATTTCATATCTCCAAAATTTTAATAGTCCACTAGATTATGCCGATTTCACAAAAGATCAATTTTTACTAATTTAGTGACGTTGGCTTGCATTCAACAATCTTTTGGCCATATTGCAAGCTAGGAAGAAGGGATGCCTTACGATTGGGTTGGAAACTGGAGATACAGGAATTCAAAAGAGCCGGAGTTAAAGTATTCAGTGCTCTCTCTCCAAACAAGGCGCCTCGTACAGAAAGAAGCGAAATACGGATCGCGATCGACCCCGTATACAAGCTAATAAAGACTATAAGTATGTCATTGATTGCAATTTAAGAAAACAAAACCTTTTTTGCAACTAGATACGATGAATGGAAAAGAAAGAAATAAAAAAATGAAGCTTATAAATCAATCATGTGCAATCTCCCGCATTGGACTGTCGAGACATCAAATTTCTGAGTACGCAAAGGAGTTAGCTCGTAAAAGAAATAACTAAATATATTTTGCGATTTTGTCTCGATTTGCTGGTGGGTAAGAAGATGTTTCACCTTAAAATTTGCTTTTATTTGAATTCAGGTATTTGAAAATGCGCAGCCAAATTGATATTAATTTAATCCGGTAACATGTACTTGTCGCAAAGAAATATTTGTTTGGTCGTTGCCGATCCAAGAGGTGCGCATCTGAAGTTGATTCGATATAAAGCATTGATAGAATGGCAGGCGCAGTGTTGCTGCACGAATAGGACATGGTCCTGACTTCAGCTTAGTACGCGTAAGGCTTAATGAGAAGTCATCGTCAGTACGGTTGTTACAGCCGAAGTGTGAGGATCAAGTGATAGGAATCGTCGCTATTACTTAAATATTGGTAAGAAGATGTCAAATGCCTATATTGATGAAAGTAGGTATTTGCACGACATATGCGTGTCGAGCGGATAAGACGATATCCTGACAAAAAAAACTAAATGTAGACTTAACAAAATTTTTAATTGTGGGTGTAGCCCACCTTGGTATCGTTGAAGCGAACATCTGTGCACCTACTTCATTTAATAAAATATTGGATAAAAGTGGACTTTGTTCGATATCAGAATTCACCGAGGTTGCGGAGGATCGCGCTGAGATGGTTAGATCGGTCGTACTATACCGTTAGCAACTAGAGCATTGAACCTAACCAGATTGAAAGTCAAACGTCTAATAGTCTAAAAAAGGGACCAACAAATTGGCTCAAATTTCTAATATAAAGCTCAATACCATTTTTGTTTACCGTCAAGTAGGCGAACGCATCAGTTGCACCACTGCTAGAGAACAATTGGCGATTAGCGGATTTATATTAGTAACAAATACGTGCAGCGTACCAGTATCAGATAGCCGTCATGTCGGTTCCACAGTAGCAATTAGCCATACTTGAATCAAAACAGCCTTAACGCACCGACACAACAAATGCCGAGGTTGTTCAGAGAAACGGGCTACAACCATGCGCTATATTTGTTAGAGGTCCACATCTTCGAGTTCAGATGTGGATGGCATCCAATCAGTACCTATTTACCGATTGACGTAGAAAAAATACTGAGCCCAGCAGCTACTGAACTTGAAATTTTCGTGACATCACACCTAAGGGTAAACACCGGCACTTAACGCGCTTATACAGGTCATCGGACGTAGTGATTATCCTACTCGAATAAATCAGGTGCCATGAGCTGACGCTTCACTAAAATTAGTCGTGTCGCAATTCCTGCTTTCGATATTACCCTCTCGTTTTGATTGACGAGACTCAAAAAGCCCTTTTGATTAAAATTTATCGGCTCTTCGTCGACAAGGCTCTTTCGTTCTCTCGATACGAAGGTCGATCGACCTTTTGCTTCATAATCTTTGAACGATACCAAATGAAATCTCTATACAAGCTATGCTTCTAGGGGCTCGACGTCAGGCAATATTTTGTCGATAACGGGACAATAGGAAGTGTAACTGTGTTTAAAATTCAATATTTTTGCACTGTATGAATACCTCTTTTTTTGCGACATCGCCGAGCTATTTCGAGCGGATCTTTGTCCTTTTGGTGTGATCCTATACACATACCTGATGGAACGGGTGTCGAGTCGTGTCGCGCCCTCCTCTAATTAAGCGGATCCATTAATCTTACGATACGCCGAACTGAGACTTAATGACCCAGGGCTCGATGACCCGTTCTACGTTGACACAGTCCCCGAGGAGTCGATAATTAACGACAACAAAGTTATTCAATTTAAACGCGCTAACTTAGCGAGTCCTGGACGACCCCAGATATACCATTCAAGCCTTTGTTGACTTCTGATTCGATTATGCAAGATTCAACAACTAAAGAGTTGACAACTAAACTTACGACTACCTGAGACTTGCTAACTTAAGACTCGCTGAGCACGAATGTCCAAAAATATGCTTACCTGACGTTCGTCAACTTCGGACTCGACGATTTAGAAATTGCAACTCAAAAAATTGATTTTTAAGAACTAACGAATCGAAACGTTCCTACCTGACATCCGTCAACTCCAGACTCGACGACCTTAGAAATGTCGCCATGAGATCTGCCGACGGTTAACCCGTGGTAATTGTCGGCTTATTTGTTTTACATTACAACTGAACCAGTCTTGGTATGAGTATAAGGACATTGTTATAAATGGCCATGATTGATTTTTACTTCGAGCGTTCTACTTATTGACCACTCTCTCACCGCTAAGTAATCCTATTATGGTACAAATCACCTTTGTGCTAATGGTTTGCGTAGTTTTGTTTCTGACTTGTTTCCTTTTCTTTATGGTACGTTAATGTACTTTCTGCAGCTCGCCTCCAATCATGATATAGAGACTGTAGATGCGTCGATTCGTCCAATCGATAGATCGCCGCGTGTTAGCGACACTTCTCGTTATTTGATTAGGCTTCTTTGATCATACCGTCAAAAAACTTATCGATTTACATCTCCATTTAGCGCTAGAAGCAGTAATTTTACGCCTTAAAGTATCGATTAATTCAGCGACTTCATCGAATGACAGCTCAAACAGCTGGTCCATCTCCTTTAAGCGCGCCACTCGTCGATTCGATAGACTAAGTGAGTGTTCTGTTTCGCCAGCATTTTCTCTTATTGAGGCTAATGGTCCTTAGGTAATTCCCGTTGACGCCGTGTGAGGATACCATTCTCCCGACCTGGACGCTCGCTGCGGATACGTGAGGCCTTTAACTCTCTGTTTCTTTATTTGACGTGCGTATAAAGCGCCCGAGCGATCGTTTAAACCGTACGACCACTACCCTACTGGATTCATCTCTCCATATTCTACATACTTATTGCGTTGATCCATCTACAGGCGCAAAAATTGATGACTCGAGGACTTCAGCACATGCTGATGCCGGGCCTCCCCCTGTCCACTCCGAAGATGTCACATTTCGCTACGTCGCCTTTCTCTCAATATCAGTGCGAGAGTGAATAAATTTGTCGATGCATGCAAAATGACAGTTGGTAGATTTGTAAAATAGCCTGTCGATGAGCAACTTGTTTGAAGCTTTAAAAGCTTCTACTATCAAGACATTCGAGCTGGTTTATTGCTACATATATCATTACACCTTTTGATGGTCAATGTTCTACGCATATAAGCATTGCGATATTCGCTACGCATAATCCGAACAGTGTTTCTTTTTTAACTAAGTCTGTATGATGGATCGTGACCAGTGGATCGGTCAATTTCCTTGGCAGCATGCCCTCGCTGAAGCCCGTCGCTCCATCGTATAAGGTGGTAGTGACAATTACTCGGGCAACTCGAAAAGGTGATGCCTGCTGTTTCGAATCCTTATGGTCGCAAGACAAACTTGCAGAATTTAGTGACAACTTATTCGACACCAGGTCGAGCTCCGTAGACGTTAAATATTTGGTGTTCACTGAAACCTGACCCTGCCGTGGATGGCACGGTGGGAGTGGTATTTCCTGGCTTGAACCTTCGTGACTCGCGTTGGATCAAAATTAGTACATTATATTCTTTTACTTGGTCCGAAATTATACATCAAAATATGCTTTATTTTCCGCTTATGAATAATTTAGGCGACAATTACACCATTCAGCTCGTTGTGGTGTCCGAGCGTCATCATTGCCAGCGTCTATTGCGGTGTCGGCAAAGCTTGTATCTTCCCAGACCACTCTGAACTTTGCGTCTTCTTCTGGTATGAAGCATCACGTCGCTGGATTCTCGTCAATAAACTTTAAATCACAGCGATCTAGTCTGATGTCAGCGAGCGTTTTACCTTCGCAGATCTTTGAGACTTCCGTGTCTTCGTCTAACGTCGACTCTTGTTACTGTAGTCTCTCGGATTCCCGCTGCATTCTGGAGTTTTCGTTTTGTATCGGTGAATGGCTTTTTCGCCTGCCACAGTGCCATGGGATCCCGGTGATCACTCGGTCGTTTCATTTCGGTGGTATCATCGTCAGAGTTATCAAGCAATAGATGCCCAATTCTTCCACAGTATCGACAATGGATCAGCTGAATCGGCCAAAAAAAGTTAAGACCCGAAAGGGGTTGTCTAGTAAGACGCGGTTTACAAAGACCTCAACTTCTTACGCATACTGATAAAAAAGACATCGGGGATGATGATTCTTCGGCCCTTTAATATATTGCCCGAGCAATGCGTGCGGTCAGACTGCTTCCGCTAGATGATGTTACTGCAGCAAAAGCTCTAGCTTTCCCGAACTCGAGTGCGGCTGCACCCGATATGGTTTCATTGCCGTCGCCGACCGTCGAGGTTGAAAATTGATGTAGCCAAATCAGGTAATATGCGAGTTTCCTAATTCCTTGCTAGTCAATGATGATGTTACAAATTCCGTGTCCCGTATGTAGCAAAGCAAGTCTAAATACCGGCATAACTTCCACTAAATCCCTGTGTATTTTTTGCCGACATCGGGGGGGGGGGGTGCGCTGTGCGTGTTACCCGTCGGATATTATGGCAGCAAACTAAGGAATTGCAGATGCTTTTAGCCGTGACGTATGATTTGTATAAAGCCCGTGCTAGTAAAGTGTTCGTCATTAAATCGAGGTCAAGCCTGATCATGCGTGCAAGTCAAAAGGTAACGGTATACCAATAATTATTAGCCCGACGCTGGTCGAGTATTATAATATTTAATAAACTGTCTACAAGTGCCTCCGGGTCGAGTTTCTACGTCTCTCCCACCCCGGTATCACTCGATGGAATTGTAGCCTATACACACATTCCGAATTAGTTCTATTCTTTATAGAAAACGCTAGCGTTGTTTCCACCATCGCTCATATTCTTACGAGGGAAAAAGCAGGAATACGAGCGAGCAAGGTTGCAGTCAATGGTGCGTTCATCTCTCCTGGATACTTCGTTAGCTACTGTGAGCGATGCTAGTTTTAGGTATCGTGCAGACATCAGAAGTTCGGGACAGCTCCCAATATTTGGAGCCCACATAAAACCTCTGTGGATCTTTTCGAGCGTACCCATTGGATCTTGGAGTCGAGTGCAATGATGGGTATTCAATACAATTCAAATCAAACTCTTTATATCAAGATGTTAAACTGATGTTACTCCGCTTTAACACATTATGCTACTGTCAGCAAACGAAAGGGTGACTTCCTTGGGATGTTCGTAAAATAGCTGAGCCGTGATATTTGTGACACTGACTATATATACGTCCACGGAACGGCTTCCGGACTCCAGCATTGTTCTTTGAGCCATCTGTGACGGTGCACCCGATCATAAACTACATATGATAACCAACTAGTATCATTGGCTCTACGAGATCGTTGCGCTTAATCGGTCTGAGACTTGAGAGTCTGGTGATTGACTATGTAAGAGATTGATGTATATATTCGAGGTGATGTATGAAGTACACATACATGTTAAGGAACATTGTTTGCATTGCATATATGTGTCAGTGTCGATGCTGGCATGGATGGACAAGAGATTCGAAAACGAAGCGAAAAACTTCTATACGTAAGCTAAACTCGCAAAGCGTGTATGTTTAAATTTACTGGTCACCGTTTCGATACGCTGAGTGTCAAAGTTTAAGCATATGATCCTATTTTTTGGGGTCTATCAGCACTGTACTACCAGTCAGTGACTTTCTTAATTTTGATGAATAATCCCTCATCGAAGATTAAGGATTCGTAGATAGAAAGTGTTTTGTGAATTGAGACAAATGCAATACGCTGGCATTGAGCAGTTGGACACGGAGGAGTTAAAATCAATGATATTAACGGTAAAATCTGAAGAGAAAATAAAATGTGATTCACTTTTAGTATTACTGCTTCGCTTGAAAGCGCCATCTTCCAGACAAATAATAGGTCCTTCGCACCCCACACAATTTGTCAGAACTGGCGTTGGCCTCATTTTGTGGTCTCAAAAGATGGAATTCAGTCTACAGGGTAGCTTCGACCTCATATCGCCCACTGAACACATCCGGCATCCAATAATTGGCGACAGAAATTCTTCGTGAAAAATTAACCATTAGTTTTATTAATTCCGTTTACGACTTCGGCTGTCAACTGTATCCCTTTTTCAAGCATTTTGTTCGATCGTGATACATGAATGACTGACTGACTCACGTATCATTTCATGTCGGATGAATCCAACTCAAATGCAATATTTACCAACTTGCCAAATGACCGAAATAATTTACGCCACTTATGCGGTATATATTTTATCAATTACGAATTTGAACAATTCCTGAACAATCACACTTGATCTTCTGCGTAAATTGCTGCTTCGTGAAACGTTTGTTGTTGCGTCACCTAAGACTACTGACGTCGGCTTGAATCGACCATGCTCCTGGTGATACAAACACTTTCCCATGTGTCCCACAACTCTTCGTCCAATTACTTTTTCTCCGAGCTACGAAGTGATTCGACGACGAGCTGATGCGCTTTTTTACTTTATTAAATTGACACTAGTTGATAAACATTTTAATAAATTTATTGAAATTTATATTTTTCAACATATATTTTGCGATATTATCATTGGTGATTTTGTTTATGGGGAGCCGCTATTCACAGCTCACTTTTTGTTAATCAGAACCCATTCTCATTTTAGCAAAAGTGTTTTTTTCTACTGTGCTGAAATTGGCAAAACGATATCGGTAAGAGCAAATCAACTAAACGCAAATTGAACGTGAAATCAAATCCTCATCAAAAAGAAGCCATGATCTTAAATGCTTTATATTCTTTACTGTATGTTGTTCGACTCTTTGCAAGCGCTAATATGTCCAAGTGTTGTTCATTTATGTGCGGTGGATGTCCAAAGTGCTTCCATTTTTCCTCGGCACCTATATCAGTAGTAGGCACAAATGCAGTCCATGAGAAAAATGATAGAAACTTCTGGCACCTTCTTTTATTGTGTCCTGATTCTTCGCATTTGCTAAATCGACGTACAGGTCGCAAAGATTTTTTTTCATAACTGTATACTACAATGGATACCGCTGGGTTGAGCTCACTGATTGTTTTCTGAACGATTGATGGCCATGATAACCAACAGGAAGCCCGACGCCATGCTAGATTAATAGATTGAAAACGTCCGCTGTCGATGACACATCGAGATGGTCAAGCGTAACTCGCTGCCTGTACGAGGTCCATCTTTATGCTCATTGGAAGAGCTTAATTTATCCACAATTGGCATGGGTGCTACATGTACAGATCTTGTCGAGGAGGCTGCACCAACCACCAGTGTGAAACAAAGTTTTTAGGCTTAGTAACGTTAAAGTTCTAGACGATATTGCTGCTGCTGCCTCTGCTGCTTAATCAAAGCTTGTGCCTGCACGGAACCCCAAGGTATAAAGTAACATACCGTGGCATTCTACATAATTATTATAATTGATCTCCATAAATGTACCGAGTTGCAGTGTGTAATATATAAACGCTATCTATAAAGCCGCAGCAGAGACCTTACCAATCACAGAAGATTAGACCAATACGTAGTCGAGAAATGTAGACGCCCGTTCTTCACCTGTTTGTAGTCTATTATTCGAAAGTCAATTATAACAAGCAAGCAGGCAAGTTTATTACACTGTAAACAAACTTGTCCATGATTGGACGGCTGCATGCGCGCTTTCAACGCGCGAAGTTGATGTATGATTAAAATGCAGCGTATAACATTAAACGCTGCTACAAAGCGGTCTTTTTACAGAAGCTAAGTATCTTTACAATAAATCATGATTGCGAGGAGAACCGCTTTCATCCTAGTCGATTGTCGATTGTACGCAACTCCCGTTTTTGATCGCATTGAGATGTGAATCAGTCATCTTTAATAACTTTAAGGGAAAATTGCAATGGTCTTTAGTTGCCAAGAAAATATGCTTGCTGAATATTCACTGGCACAAAATATTGTTTTTGACGTTGCAGTCCTCCAAAAATACAGTGGACAAAGCATTCATTTAAGCCAGGAAAAAAGCAGTGACAAACGTCTTTGTTACACCAAAACAGCTGCAAAAATTGTTATATGTGCCGTAACATCCAACAGTTATCTTTCGCAGAATACTTAGCCATATAAAACTACGTGAAGGTAAATATTGTGTGCGTGGCCGTGACTTTAACAACGTGCATCATGGCAATCCAAAATGGTCGGTATCGTACGTTGAGTCGAGCAAGCAAATCTTCCCAGAGCTAAATCGGCGGCAAATTAAGTTGGTGGAAGTGAAGTAATTAGCTGGTGCGTCAATTCTCGTCAGCCTTATCTTCCCAGGGCTAAATCGGCGGCAAAATAATTTGGCGGAAGTGAAATAATTAGTAGGTGTGTCAATTTTTCGTCAAGCATCAAAAGTTTCAAGATATGGTGCATCAGGGCGGTTTTTAAAGGCCACAACGTGAAGAAATCAGTGGGTAAAGACCTGCTAGGATGCGGAGTCTCGCTACTAACTTGACATTGTATACATCTCGGGTAATTTTTGTTTTCCACGACCGCGCATTGCAGCTAATTTTGGGTAGGTTTCTGTCAATGAAATGCAGCTCAAAATCTTTCTTGCGTTGCTCTTCAGTCAGCCCGCGTCCTCGATGATAAACAGCTGGGTATGTAAAAGGTTCGTGATCGTGATCGTGGATGCCAAATTGAGATTTTCTGTGAGATTTATGTTCAACCCGTCAAAAAAACTTTTAAACCTAGAGCCTGTACCACATCGGGATCAGCAAGCTTGTGTAGATTCAATACGGAGATTTCTGTATCTTTTATTGCGCATGAACAATGAAAAATAACAGAAATGATGTCAACTATATTCTCTTTCAAGACTCGCCTAGAGTGCAGAACAGTCATAATGTAGCCTTTATCAGCTAAATGAGAATTAAGAGCATCATGCGTAGTTTCTAGACTAGCGTAATTGGATGTAAGTTCATGGTAACGTATATGCTGATGTGAGCGATTTTCGTAAGGCAAATGTCTCTGTAATTAAAGATCAAATGTTGGTTCCGAGAAGGAGCAGTATCACTGTGTTTAATTTTTATGGAATTGGCCTACCACAAATTTATAAATGGTGTTAGTGGTGGTAGGCGGAAAGTGAGTGATGGGAAGCGTTTTTGTATGAAATTAATAAGTATTCATTCTCTCGACATCGGTGTGCTAATCGATGAATTATATATTCTTTTGCTAGACGGAGCGCTTTTTCTTCTAAACTGTTACAATTCGGGACGCCACCTGACCGAGTTTGTCGAGGCGAACAAAATTGTTGTTCCTTGATGTAGTCTGTCTTATTGAAATCGTCATGAATTATATTTTGGAGTGAGCGTCCTATTGTGCGCCAGGTGGTACGGGGTCTTCTTGATAGTCAAACCATTTATATATTTGATGACACGGTGCAATTTATCTGCAATATTATACCATTATACCGCAGCGTATTCCACATAGGCTCATACCGTATGGATCATCGTCATTAAACTTAGCTTTAACTGTTTCAATTTGGTGAGGTCTATAGCTGAGCGTGAAGAGATCTTTAACTCGCCTAAATCAATGAGATATAAATCAGAATAATTTTTCTTTGCACTTGGGGTCTCAATCGTGGCGGATGAGACTGAAATTATCGAAGCGCGCGAAATATATTCGCCCGTGACGAATTTTCTACTCAAGATACCGACGTACTGCTCATGTCAGTATCCATTTTCATCCCTGTTCAATGGTCTTGAAAGTGTGTTGACGCCGTACTTATTTTGCTTGTCTTCGATAGTGTTATGACACAATCCATTGGTGCCACTAAAAACAGTAGCTTTGCGACGACGACCAAGTGATGTCCCTTCAGTGTCGTTTTCCTTATGTTCATGCGCTTGTGAATTGCCACATAAACATGCATACTGATCTATTAGTAGTCGGCCTTGGCCCTGTGATTCGTTCTAGCCCGGAATTTCGTTCGCAGCACATAGCATTCCCGTTGCATCACTTTTGACTCGGGACACCTAACTATGTAGTAGAGAAGCCCGCCCTAACTCAGTGTAAATATAGGATCGATTTTATCTACAATGATAGCTCGCAGATGTTAGAGCTTGTCGAATTTCCTCGTTGATATGGCTCGAGATTTATCACTTCGTACTTTTCCTGATCAATTGATGTCCCATTCCGTAGCTCGTTTTAAACAGCAAAGAGATTAACATAAGTCGCGCTTAGCGACGTTTGCATTGCGGAAAATTGAATTGTCCGCTCGTTGAGTCTCGAGTTGTTAAATAGGCTTTTGCATACTTTATTATTGCTTGACATCTCTTTTGCTTCTATCGATTGTATCGTTGCTTCTCTGCGCCTTACCACCTCCTCTGTAACATTGGTTTTATTCGTTAGTAGACAAATATCGCATAATGAGACTTTGTTTGAGAGATTGCTGACACTCCCGGTAATATTTCACTACACCTAAAACCTATTTTCCTTAAAAAATCTCCTTTGTAGCCAATTTATTCTAAGTAACTTAGTGAAACAGTCTACGATTAGTGATGGCATCATACGATCCAAATTTCAAACCTTCCGCAGCTACGATGCCAGATGATACATTTAACAGCATATCACATTTAAGTATCGAATGAATTAAATCTTTCAACCAATTCTTTGTGAAGCGTAAATCCCGTTTGCAATACGTCGTGATTACACGCGTCAAAATCAAGTTTTGACGGATTACGATCCTTGCGTCACCTACAATTATGTGGCCAGATAAATAGTGGTCTAGCTCCGCATGAGTACACATGTTTGTGCCGGTACACTTGGTCAAGTTGACGGAAGGTGACGATATGTGTGGTAAACACTCACAGCGAGTGCGATAGACCGTTTTGACGATTTCCACAATGTCTACGCGTAATTTCAAATTCCCGCAATAATTAGAGGTAATAAATTTTTTATCGAACGACTATACAAGCTAGTTGTCAAACATGTGTATATAGCAGTTACATATCCAAAAGGACGACCGCCGAGTGCTTATGCGGATGTTGGATATGTGCTAGCGAGCAGCCGAGTCCAATGATCGATATGATGGTAACCTGGAACAGCCGTACAAACTCAAGCTCTCGCTCGCCGATCCTCTTGATTTTCAAGTGATACTATGAAAATTGTGCAGCGAAGCCGAAAGTTCGGCAATTGAGAGATCTAGGCATAAAAACTTATTCCTATGCTGAGTACCTCTTGAAGGCATGGATCGATTTTATGGCGAGGAAAGTATGCGGTAGTATGGTGGAATGGCGATCGCTCTTTTGAGGAGTCGATCCCAACTCTCCACTGGCGCCCGGACGACCGACAAACGGTGGGGGTACTCCGATTCCGTGCTGTATACTTCGCCCACCTTGTTTACCCCTCGGTATGTCGGATTGCACTCTTCCAGGTGGACTCGATTCAATGCCGAACTTGACCGTGGTGAGACTGGGGCTGTCGCGTGGAAAACTTTGCACGACTGCGGGTGCACTTGCAAGGTGCTCGACATAAGTCACCTTGAACTCTACGAGATTGCCTTGTCCAACGTAGACACTAAATTCATGAGCCTTCTGACCACTTAAGCCGTCTCGCGTACCCTTCTCATGTACTTGTTTGATGCGTCCAATCGCATTTGGGGTTCTTGGTTTAATCCTTGATCCCTGGCCAATCAATCGAGGTATATCACTTAATTTAAGTATGTTACTTTTAGTTACGTCGGGTGATCAGTAATCCAACACAAAAAAAGTCAACACGTGTACTTAGCATCAAATTGAACTCTGTTAAATGTTAACCAATAAGACTCAAAAACTAACACATCGCTGAGCCTTTCTATATCACGAATTTTAAAGACACGCGTTTTCCTCTCCATAACATCGCTCATTTATACCTATGTAACTTACATCAAGTGCACTCTCTCTGGAACCTTGGTGTGACCCACACCCGACTTGTATGCAACTGAACATAGGCTTGCTATCTCTGGTTGGGATCGTGGTCTCGGATTGGAATCGCGAGATCGGATCGGGATCTCTAGTCGATCCCGTGATCCTTGAGTGCTTCCGCGATCTCTAGCCAACCTCGTGAACCTTGACGGATTTCGCGATCTCTGGTGAGATTCGTCTTTAGATCACGCAACTATCTCAGCGTCACCACATATACCACTCTTATCAAAAACGATCTCGCGATATGCTACGTTTGAGTACACGATCGTGAGCCACCCGTCCCAGCTCGTATTCTCCCAATCAGAATCCTTCTTGGACTTAACTGATGTCGGCGATCTGTGATCTCCCACGCCCAACTCAACGAAAAAAACTCGCGATTGATTGAACATAGTGGACTAAGAATTTTATATTACTACCAGTAACTTGAGCTATGCGGAGTCGTAATTTCGATATACTCCCCTTCAGCGCCTGATTTCGAATCCGAACCGGAAATAGCTGGCAGTCGTAGTGCTGTATCAATGAAGACAGTATACTACCCAAAGCTCAGGAATTTGCATCAACCATTACGTAAAAATATAACTACAATCGAAATGTTGAAGGATTGGTGCATTCACCATTGTCTATTAGGGAACTTAAACAATGCTTCAGCTGTCGCTAAGGCTTTAGATCCATAACATGGTCATTCTTTAGCTGATTAAGAATTGCGCAGTTTATCACCAGATTAAAATGAAGTGAATACAATGGTTACTTGCACTCTGAAATGATAGCATCTATCTATGAAATCCGAGAAGGAACTTGTGGCAATCGTAGCCAATCTTCCGGGATCGAATGGATCACCTTGTGCGCTCACTTTGTGTGATAAATAGCGAGCGACCTTTGGATATACAAATATGTCGTCAGAAAGCTTATGATTATCTTGCATCCAGCCAACCGCTAAAAAATCGGTCGGGGCAATAATAATCGACAAACTGTAAAAAAGGCCGACATTTAATCGTTGGCGTGACTACGAACTCGTCGAGGTTTTAAGAAGGCGCATATTCGCCACCGGGTCATTAGATATGGGTCGTATTGGGTCAAATTCAATATCAACATTCAGGCTGCAGCAAAACTGGTAAAGTTCTTTCTGTGATGAAGGGCGACGGCACAGCGCAATCCACTGACTGCCGGATTGCTGCTTATAATTTATTTTACTGTAGTGGACACGATTTCCAGCCTTCATAAAGCTATACATATTACTAAATACATTGTCGACAAATTGTTAATCGATCATTGGCGCATTTCATCCATACAAACGGTATTTTAACCATGAAAAATATCGTTACGGACGCATAAACTTTGAGCCATTTCGTAATTTTCCTTTCATGATGATTGACCAAATTATAGGTGTGCGTCATCCGATGAGCACAAAGACAATTAAATATTAAGCTTGATCAGTCAATCGTCAAATATAGGCAAGACTAATTTTACGCTGAACTTTACTGCTTACACCTTCTTGTAATCGATATAAAGACGTACTTCTCCATTCTTGTGTGCTACAATTTACATCGGTGAATCCCACGGACTATTCGAAAATGATAGGAACTCTGAATTTAGAAGTCTCTTTATTGAGCCTTCCAGATTCGATAAAATACGGAGTGGTTTTCGAAATGCAAGATGTTACATAGGAGCCTGCACCCGGACGTCAAAGCTGCACACCTATTCATAAGAAGGAGGAGGGCGTGTCATTTCACTTGGAAATGTAACTTTTTTGTACTACTCCTTAATCTTCGTGATTATCGAGATTGTTTTGTCTCGCCCTGCGCTGGTGAAATATCGTTTGTTTCATAGTAATCCATCTGGACCGTTATAAATTTGACGAGGTATGGTGAAATTGCAAATTAACGGGCATTATTAGCCATAACGTCATCACCCGACACGTGCTCAAACGTAGAAAGCTCGGTTGGCGCGTCTAGCATCAAATCATTGTAGTGAACATGATCTACCCCTTAAAGACGCAGAGGAATTGATTTTCGAGTTATTCAAAAAATAATAACATCTTATTTGGACGATGTATGTGATGAGAACGGTTTATCGAAACCGACCTCTTCAAGGAATTGTTATGTTCATATTAAATTTGATAGACAGGTTGAAACAGAGACGATATATATATCGTCCCCTGATCTTGCGAGAGTCCGCATTCCACCGTCGTACCACCCGGCATTCCTCCGGTATCCCGGTCTTGACGTATCCGCTGAACATTCTCAGCAATGAACTAGTCGTTTTCGGATCTATAACGTCCTTGCCAAATATTGCATAGAATCAGTTAGAGTCTTGGCCGAAGCATTCATCGCCGACGATTTCGATGACCGAAGGTGCTATTCGCAACGGCGAACAAAAGCATAAGCATCCTAATACTTTGAGGATGGCTATAGAAGGACCCCGTCGAGAATCATACAAAGAGGCCTCGCGCCTTCGAAGTGAGGATCATAAAACTCGATCGATCCCATGGATCAATAAATTTGTCATCTCCGACAAGTCCCAGCTTAGAAGCTTTCTCTTGTTTGTGGTATACCGTCTGAGTCGTTTGTAGCGATATCTATCATTATCTGGATCGACCTGTAAAGCGCGATGTTATTTTTTCCTGCATCCTGCTTCACTGGGTATTGCCTCTTTTTATCATCGAATAGGACCCCTGCTTATGTATATTATGCTTCGCTTCGATATCACACGACCAACCACAATCCACGTCAGTCACCGCTACACCCCTATATACCAAGCAATAAATATAGTCATACTGTCCACAAAGTCGACACATTTCTGTGGATAAAGCCGCAACAACAAGAGTGACATAGGCCACGTGGAATGTGCTGAGTATGAATTGATTCGAAGCAAGATATCGTAGAGCACGAAATCTCATAGATTTTTTCATTGATTTTGTTCAAAAGAAGTCGATGTTACTTTGACGTATGTATGTTCTCCACATTTATATCGATTCTCGAATTCCATGGTCGATATAACTGCCGACCGCTTTAATTCAATAAAGCAATACCTTGCTGTCGTTTCATGCATAGCTGACGAACCAACCTATTTACATCTTTCATTTCCAGATTACGCGTGCAATGCATGGGTTATGCTTGTTATAGAAGTTCACCACGAGTCAAAAGCAAGTCTGAGGGCAATGCAGAGAAGATTTGCACATTGTGCTTGAAAAAGATATTATTAGGTGACCAACTAACGACTGTTCAGTCGTAAAGATGAACCTCTTATCGGATATAGGATACAATTCTAACATAATAGAGAAAATATATCAATTGAAATGCTTCTTCTTTAGCCTCTGCCATTACAGTCGAGCATTTTTTATCCCAAATACTAGTGTTGGACATCTCACGGATACGCGCTTGTGTGATCGAAAAAGCAGAAGCTATAAGTGTACGTGGACGGGTACGAGAATAAAAAACAGAGCCCACAGTAGCCGGGCGGATGTTGGTACCAAATCATGGATTATATGAGCACAGCTGAGCTATATTTTGGTGAGGCATGACACGCATATCGAAAAAAATAGCGCATGAAAAGATAGGCTGATTATGGACGCGTGTCAGACGCGTTTCAGTCCGTCCACGGGATTCCTTATTGAATTACCGATTGCAATGTGAGCTATCTTAGTGATGCGACAGCCACAAGATTTTAATTGAGATAAAATATATTAGAATGTCCTCATCTATAGACTACAATAGAACTACCAAGCAGACAAGCACCAGCATATATCTTGTATCCCGTTAGATACGAAATTTGTCCTTTCAACAAACCAGAGCAAGAAAACAGCCAGTTATGAAACACAGCCGTGATGCATCGAATCAAACCATCGGATCACCTTTCTACACCAAAATAGTGAGTGTTTGCTTGCAAGTAAGTCATGAGCGTTATATCAAATGTGTGAGAACTTTTACAATTCAAAAGAGTCATGTAAAACGTACTACTTCGGCGCCAGCTTCATATTAATCGTGTGAGAGATTATACAATACAAAGAGTCACAAAGCGTTTACTACTTCGGCGCAGAATCTTATTATCAACACATTGACCAGCCTTTCGTCTTCTTATGCGAAAAAAATGACACAAGATCTCCAAAGTTTCTTTTGAATCTTCTCGACGTATTCCTGATCGTGTAAATCAAAGCTGTCAACGGATTCAAAGCATTGTAATAGCTTGGCAATCGACTTATGTCGTCATTACTCTCCAATGTTGCCCAGACGATCGACTGGAGGAAGAGTGACTCGTTTCCATGTCGATATACAACTTCGTTCACGTCGTGTACCCGTTATTGAGCAGGCTGCGCTATTCTTGATGGCTTGGGTCGATGCTGTACTCGACCTTGTTGTTGGAATAGGTATGTAGGGAAGCATCAACCGAGTGAAAACCGTCACTAGATCGCGCATGTTTTTGGGTGTAATCAGCGTAGGTTACCCTGATCTAGTAAAGATCGCCGTGTCTAAAATCCAAATGTCGATACCCGATACACTTACCTTCCGACCACTTAAGCTGTAGCGGAGCTAGTATAGCTCAAATCCAGAGTGAGTTTTTTTCTCAAGAAGCAAGTTAGTTCTTTAAAAGAACTAGACTCTACGAGTCAAGAAGCTTCAAGTTTAATGCCCTTGTTAAAAGGACCTAACGATGTGAGGAATCGACTGCACAACGTGCTCAGTAGCCTATGCCTTAACAAGGCTTGACTCTTCTTAACGATCTAAGTCACCTTAGCAAGGCACTTGTCTCTAACAGATTACAAGGGGAACCAAAATTTATTATGTCTTTATCTGAAAGGACACCTTAGCCTAAGCGTTCCTAATCTAGACACTAACGCTCTAAATTAGTGCCCTTTATAAATCTTGTATCTGGTGATTGACACAGGTCAGCCCCAACAAACTCATACGATGGTCTAATATCACTTTTGATGGGATCTCATTCATAATGTAAACCATACATATTATACCGGTTATCATCCGACGTGTAACCCCGTTATATGATCCGTTTCGACATTTTATATCTGGCATACTAGTTGTTTTTGCTTCCGGCCGGGGGTGGAAAACGTAGGTCGATTTCTCGAATCGTCGGGAGGCTAAAGATGTCCTGCCCGAAAAGAGATTGGCGTGCGTCTTTTGAGGTGTTTAATGTTAAACAAGCAACCGATAAAAATGTCGTTTTGCCTATCTGTCAGCCAGGATTGATCACCTTGTGTTGCCGTTCCAGCGCAAGTCGTCCTCTCGTAATATGAAGTCCACCACACCAATCGACTAGTCTCCCTCGACGATCGGTCAGATCACGGTCGGCCAGATCAACAGTGAACTTAATCACCCCTCCATTCTCGAATCGGATTTCACCAATTCAGATCGTCTTCGTACCTAGCCGAAATACGCATTTCACGTGTCCAACATCGCTCCTGGTCGCCGCTTCGCCGCACCCCCATAATTACCTGAAGCATTTCGAAATTTAATACTGCACTTATAGCATGTAGTACTTGTCGTCTCTTAACGTTAGATCTTCTTCCCTTCTTACTTTTCAAGTTCTTTCATTACCATTCACACGAATGCAACCTGGTAGTTTACACTGAACCCACAGGTTCTCGTTTTTTACTTTACTATCTTCTTTCCAGGAATTCCCCCACCCCCGATCCTTATGATTATCCTAAAGAGCCTAAAGAGGCCATATTATGAAAACTTTGTATCATTTTCGGGCGTAATCAGCCGTCACTTTAGAAGCACTGCGCAATATGACCCCGTGTTTCATACAGACAAAGCTATTTTGCTTTTGTGATTACCCAACAAGGTGCTTTGATGTGGTGCTTCATACATTTTTACTACAGGCGAGTATCCTCGACGGAATTTACGTTTCTTGAAAGCTCGAAGTGCTTTGTGGTCCTTTTGTTGATCATGTAACACGTTTACAAGGTAACCGCAATTTGCCACGTCAGCTTAGTGTTTTAGTTTATTTTAGCCAGCATGATAATGCCAAACAGCGAAGTAAGTTATCAGGTCGTAAAAAACTGAATCCCTAAGACAGCAGTAGAACCCAGTCGCATATTTAGACGATTCAAGTGAATCGTTGCTCGACGTCTTGCGCCCACTGGCACACGCTAGACCGAGTCGTCATTGCCCAAGGCCGCGTCTGATGTCCCTCGGTCTTATAGCGACTGAGGTGAAGCGAACAAGGTTCTTTTGTTGGAGCAAGTGCGTGGTCTTTTTAGGACGCCGATGAAGCCGTTGACGTTGCTGGAGCCATTGATGTACAATATTTGGTCAGGCTCGGGTTCGGTTTGTCCATCATAATCTATGTGCGCGGCGGCTCGATCTTAGGACCTTTAAATGACGGCCTGACCGAATGTATCTGGTCAGTGGTGTCAAGTGTCATGTCAGAACGCAATTCTAGCACGTATCTTACAATGAGCGGAATCATCACAACTCTTTTGTTGATAAGAAGAATGGTCAGATTCTTGCAATACTGTGCCGACACGATACTGCAAGTATCTATGCAACCTCACAGGCATTTCACAGGGAGCGGTATGCCAGCCCGAAGCATACGAGATGTTCTTACTATGTCTTTTTAGCATAGACACAAGCCAATCATCTGGCCCCGCCACCCTCCTCCAAGGGAGAGGTGAACGTGGTTTCACTGGTGGTGTGCTAGTCTTGTGTGCAGTATCCCGTCCTAAGGTCGTACTCATCGCGATGTGTTGATGAATACGTCAAGACCATATGTTGCACTGAACGACTTTGATTTAGCTTGCATCTACGTACGCCTGCAGTTTTCCGCTCACATGAACAACGTCCTGGCAAACGCCTGAGAATCAGCTGTATGCGTTATGGGATGGCGGTGATGCGAATGCAATTGCCCTAGAAACCGCACCGATAGCTATGGACGATGTGTGGCTTTGTATCTTCCAACTGGTGGTGAGTAGGCATTTTTGGACAACACTATTCTCGATCTCCTCTGCAACTTTTCACTCGTTTGCGAGTAATTGGTCGACACTGCACTACATGAAGCGCAATAGAGCATCACCGTCACCTGGCGCCTCCATAACGTGCAACGAGCGTCATACACTTGTGCAAGTAGAGCACCCGGTAGCTCATATTGACACGGGCATGTGTGGAGGCATATTAGGACTATCTGCGTATTCAGATAGTCCTATTGTGCCTCCACACGCATGCAAAAGGGGCCAAGATAGAGCTGTCAGAGAGGCTCTGACCATTTACCGTAACTCTATGAGTACCTACCTGATCGAGTGTGCAGCTTACCACCATGCGGGGCCCCCAAACAGGTGGAGAAAAAGTACGTCTTCGCCATCCCGCTGCTACCGCCTCTGCCGCCTGCGCGACGCCGCGACGACCTCTGCCACGCATGCCGCTATCTGCAGCTCTTCACACACCTCATTTCTCATTACCCGAGAGGCTGCCCAGACCCGTCACGTCATGGGGCTCCCGCAGCAGATCACGACCGGTCTTAGCACGCTCGTTGCATTTTGTTTTCAGCCGTCGCCGTCGGTGGACTTTCCGGATAAACTCCAGTTTCTAAACTGCGCCACATCGTTGCGCAGCTCTGTTGGCACCCAAAACGGCTCGACAGGTGCTCGATTTCTAAACGCCGCGAACCCACCGCAATGGGTCAAGGACGACTTTGTCGAAGCCTGTGGGCTCTGCAACGTCGAGTTTGGTCTACTCAGGCGCAAACACCATTGTAGGAGCTGCGGGTTGATCTTCTGCGGTCACTGTACGGCGACGTTCGACCGCGTGGTCAAACTGGGGTACATCGAGCCTGTACGACTGTGTAACAATTGTACGACCACGGTCCAACGGGAGAATGACTTTCTGGAAAAGTTTCTGCCGCTACTGGAAGCCGGGGATGTCTTTACCAAGTACGGACTGCTGCGCAAGCGACAGGTGCATCTCAAATATGTTCAGACGACGAGCATTTTCCAGTACCAGAAGTACAATTCTGTGACGAAAAGCTACGAAGGGGACGTGCAGGCGATTCCCCTCGATGGAATTACGTCAGTCAGGGAGGTACCTGCTGGACGGGACAATGCGGATGTGGGTATTCTCCTGGCGGTTGGCTCACAGGAGCACAGATTCGACGCCGCAACGGAACGACAGAGGCAGCAGTGGATGGACGCCATTGCCGGAGCACGGCAGCTGCGTGACGCTTTGCTGGCCGCCGAACGAGAGAAGCGCGTGAAACAGGCCGAGAAAGAGAACGACGAGATCCGCGATATGTCGGAGAATCTGCTCACGATGGAAAAGCGCCGCACGGCGTTCCAGGATGAACGGCTGCGTCGTCGAGGTAAGAAGCGCGAGCAGCTGCGTGCCAAGTACAACCTCGCCATAGCCGCTTCGTGACTGGCAAGCGAAGGATCGAGCGCCGTGTGATGCTTACGCATGATCAGACCGTACCCGCTCGCTTGTGTTTTCCCGATCGAGCCACAAGACTATCTCCTCATGTATCCACTCATCCATCCTTGTCGAGGTGCGTTGCAATAAAGTCGCAGTGTCTATAGCTGTCTCGATGCAAAGCTCGTCCACTCGCGGGTGGGCTTTGATAATACATGTGCATACGTTTTCGATTCTGCTTTGAGTGTCGTTTTAGTTTCAGCAGTAAGCTGTGCTGCCTAGCTGTGCTGTAGCACAAGCTGCCTTCCAAGCCATCACCTTTTGCTCTTGGCGTTGGAGTCACGAATCGCAGCTTCCAAGTCGTCCCATTTTTCGCTGCTGACCGAGCCAAACATGTTGAACTCGCCAGCATTGGCAACCGTTTCACCACCGTCAAAGCGAACGATCTCGCCATTGAGCCAGCTGGCATAGTCGCTCGTCATGTACGAAGCCAAGTTGGCCAGCTCGTCCACTTCTCCGAAGCGCTTGAGCGGGTTGTTTTGCAGCATAATTTCCTCAAACGCGCCCGAGGGATCAAGTCGATCGAACGCGCCTTTCGTCTTGATCGGACCGGGTGCAATGCCCACAAAACGAATACCGTACTTGCCCCACTCCACCGCTAATGACTTGATCATTGCCTACAAAACAGCAACAAAAAAGCAGCAAGAAAAACACATACCACATCGACTGCATCAGCAACGTCCAGTGGTCCGTCCACACACATGTCACACAACACACAACGTACGCTAACCCCAGCTTTCGCTGCGGCCGACGGCACAACGTAACCCGAGCCCGTCTCAGCATACGTGGTCGTAATGTTTAGAAACACGCCCGGGTGTCCCTCCTGGATCATGCGCTTGCCCGCCTCGAGCGTCACATTGGCTGTGCCTTTGAGCACAATATCGACAATAGTGCCAAACCCTTTGGCATTCAGCCGCTCAAACGGAGAGATGAAATTGCCCGCGGCATTGTTCACCACAACGGTCGGCACGCCGGCCACGTGGGCCAGTTCGTCCAGTGCCTTCTTCACTTGCTCAGCGTCACGGACGTCGCCAGTGAGTGCAATGGTCTTGTTCCCTGTGAGCGCCTGAATCTCTTGAGCTGTGGCTGCCACGACTTCCCGTTTACGACTCAGGATCGCAACCGTCGCGCCGAGATCGGACAGTTTCGTGGCAATGCCTTTGCCCAAGCCAGTGCCCCCACCAGTGACGAGCGCGATTTTGCCCTGGAACGTTCCAGGAGGTAGCATTGTACGGAGGACCGGGACGGACCGGGGCGTCATGGAGCTCTTGGCGCGCGCGACAAGAGAAGACGGCGCGCGGACGAAAGATACGCGCTTTACAGTCGACATGTCAATAGCGACAGATGAAGATTCTAACTGAGAGGGACAGATAGGGATAGAGATAGAGCGATAGCGCGTGTTGTGTGTGACGAAGACGAAGCGGAAGTAAAAAAAAGAGAGTGAAAAGCAGATATCCAGAGACTCGTGGAAAAACGACCAGTGTCGGAAAGGTCGTCACGGCGGATTTGACGTGAATTTAGCAGGTCGATGATGGGTAGACAGAAGGACAGATGTACAGCGGTCGCTGGGGTTTTGACCAATCGTTGTGGTCGCTATCGCCTCCTTTCGGGTCGTTTGGACGGACTAAACTAGCAGCTCCTGGCTACGACATCATGACGCGACAGCTGCAGGTGCTGCGAAGCAGAGCTTCTTGTGTCGCCCGACGGGCGCCCGTACTGCAAGTGTCGAGTGCCGTGCTGCGTCTTGGCAGCGTACATCGATCGTCTTTCGCTGCATTCGCTCCTTTGTGCTGCTCAGTGGACGCCATTCGACATGCATCGACGAGTAGCACACCGTCTTTTACGCATAAAGTGGCGGTAGCGGATGGACATCTCACAGGTGCTGCGTTCACGTGGAATTTGGTGTAAATTAGTGCTATGAGTGATCAGTAGTTTGTGATTGGGCTGTGTACAGACGCAGGAGCTGTTGCGGCAGAGAGTGGAGCAGGACACGAACCGTGGGCCGTCGTACAGGGCGTGCAGGCAGCTCTCGAGGCAGTGCATACCACTACGGGGTTGCCGTGGTGGGCGACGCTGATGGTGAGGGAGATGGGAAGATGGTTTTAAAGGCGACGGAATCGACTGACGGATTTGATCAACGTGCTGTTTGTGTCTGTGCATCAGCTCTCAGGCGTGACACTGCGTGCTGCCATCTTCCCTTTGTATGTGTTCCAGATCCGAGCGACTCAAAGGTCGAGCACGAACGTTTCAGGATGGAGGGGCTGGCCGATGGTGATGCTGAGAGGTTGTGGTGTTGGTGTCTGGCAGGTTGGTCCAGGCAAGCTTGGACTTTCGAAAATTGCACTCGGCGTACAAGTACGCGCGCACGTTTACGGTACAATGCAGCTGACGCCGGTGGGTTATTGCTGGTCAAGGCATTGTAAGTTGAGCTGTGGATTATGTGTGTGTTTCGTAGCCTACGTCCGACCGCAAGGGACATCTTGACGCGATCTTACTTGCACGACGGGGCGTCCGTGCAATCATGAAGAAGTACAACACGCATCCCATCCAAACGATCGTGGGCGCGGTGGCGTACATCCCGATCTTTGCTGTGATGGCGTACAGTGCTCGCGACATGGTGCGCTCGGGCAATTTCGCAGGTTTCGATTCCGGCGGCTTTTTGGCTTGGAAGAACCTGTCAGAGGCGGACGGCACATATGTGTTTCCCGTTCTTGCAGCGCTGTCTACGTATGGCAATCTGGAATTGTCAGCGCGACACAAGAGCGGTTTGTGGACAGAGGTGCTGCGTGCAGGGCAGTACGCTACGATCTTTGCTGTCCCGTTCATAGCTAGTCTGCCACAGGGAGTGTTCTTTTACTGGTTGGGATCTTCCTGGTCGTCTATGGCGCAGACCATTGCTATGAACAACAACGAGTTCCGCCGACGCCTGAAAATCAAGCCACGAATTACGACGACGCACTCACCTACTGCGTGAGCAATAAATGGTCTGGATTCGGCCCTTTTTGTAGACACCGGTGGGAGTGGCACTTGTTACTTTGCGCGAGAAAGTACTCATTCAGCAGTCGTATTGACCAGAGACCGACGTGTACGTAAGCTGACAAACATGGGCAGCGCGTCGATAGCACGTGAGAGACGTGCGATGATATGAGATGGTACAGTGTAAGCTATCGAGTCTCGTACGGACAACATGTATGGTACGACCCTCCACTTGCCAGATGCGCCGAGTGTGAATGCAACGCATCCCATTGGACCGACCAGTCGGTCCGTCGACCAAGAGCCACTTTTCTTCAATGTCAAATCCATCCGCACGTTCTTTCACGCGCACTGGATTTGTCAACACTTTATTGTGTCGCCCGCAGAAATCGGGCGCGAGTGTTGCAACTGCAGTATCTGGAGGTGTTTAGTGCGAGTAAACTAACTGTCAGCTGCAATGTCCCGACTCCCCCAACTCGCGCGTATCCAAATCGTAATCCGTCGCACTCTTGAGCCCACGTACAGGGCAGTGACTGGATATGAGGCATGTTGAAGCTGTCCACGCAAGTTAACAGCAACAGGCCAGAGACTCGAACATCCGTTCGTGGGTAGCTCAATGTACCCTCTTACACCAAATACACCGTGCTATTAGATAGCCAAATCTACAGCAGTGGTCATGATCGTGTCTCGCGTAATCGTACAAATCAATTCCCTTCCGTCTACGATGCAGCCAATCAAAAGCCACGACTCACGCACGAACATTCGTCGCCTTCCACGACTTGGGAGCTGCTGACTGACTGACTGACTATCTCTCGCTGGGGATGCGCCTTCGCTCTCCCTTCACTTCTACACGTGTCAAAGTAGACGCAGCACTGCCTCATCATGCGCTCGCCAATCCCTGACACGCCCAAGACCGCGTCGCTCGTCACGGCCTCACACCTCGTCGTCCTGCAGCACGGACTGCTGGGCAGCAAGCACGACTTTGATCGCTTCGTCCAGCTCTTCCGCACGCACTTGGAAGCCGACGGCTCTGGCGTCTACTGCCACGCCGCAGCAAGCAACGCGTCGAGCTTTTTCAAGACGTACGATGGGATTGACCACGGCGGGGAGCGCCTGGCCGACGAGATCCAAGGCCTAGCCACGCAGATGCCTCACTTGCAGAAGCTGTCGTTGATCGGCCACTCGCTTGGCGGTCTGTACTGTCGCTACTGTATTGGCGTGCTCTTCAGTCGTGGCTTCTTTGACAAGATCGAGCCAATGGTAAGTGACATTCTCGCTGTGGAGGTCGCGAGATGTGTACTCCGCTCAGGACTTATGGTCGTGATATGGCTGCCTAGAATTTCGTGACGATGGCAGCTCCTCATCTTGGAAGTCGCCGACCTCGTCGTGGTGCAACAAACGCTGTGTTTAACGCACTGATGCCCAAAATGTTTAGCCGGACGGGTACCCAATTGACATTGACAGATGCCGCAACGACGGAGACGCAGGCGCTCAGTTGTGCGTCGCGTGCGCTTCAGGACAAGCACTTTTACCCAGGTGCAGTTTTTTTGTTGCTATCGTCCATACTTGCTTGCTTAATGTTGGGTACTTACATGGGATGCCTCGTGCTGTAACAGCGCTCTTGGATATAAGCGGATCCTTGCTGGTCCATTTTCCAGATGCAGGAAAGCAACTGGACGATGCACAGAAGACATTCGAGCTGTTTGATTGTGTTTTGAGCGATCGAAAGCTGCGCATCTCTGAAGGCCAGGAGAAATCAGCCGAGGGGAAGGCAAAGCTTGACATTGACATGTCTTGTGCTGACGTAAAGATCGTGCTACCCAGCGGAAAAAGCGTCGGCAACGACGCTCCTTCTTCCTCAAGGTTCACCGTTTGGGGTCAAAATGAACCTATTGAGAAGCTCAACGAGTCTGGCAACTTTGATATCCAGATCTGTTGGTCTGCCAACGAGACAGAACAAGCAGATGCGGACGTCTGTGTGCTACGCATTCCTGAAGCTGACATTCATCGCGATTGGAAATGGCTTGTCGCTCTCAGCAACGCTGCATTCGGTGTGCGCTGTCTGACGTTGACTGACAGTACCAAGGAAGGAACGCGGCAAGTATCGGAGACATCACCTCTCCTGAGTTGCTTGACTCGAGGTCAGTTTATGCAGGCGTTACAGATGTTCAAGGCGCGTACACTGTACTCGAATATATTCTTCGACCTGCAGGTGCCGTACACATGCGCAGCGGTACGCGCATTCAATCCGTATCGCGCGAGTGCCGAAAAGTGTTCCATGTCTCCTGTATACAAGCACATTGCGTCCGTCTCTCTCGAGAGCGCGCGTCAGCTGCGCGATACGATCCCTCACGCGATCAAGTGCCTCATTGTGAAGAAAATGACACCCGACGGAGCAGCTCTGGCCTCGCCTCCAAGCGCGGAGAATTTGCCGCACGACGATCACGACGTCGATGGTGGCGACGTCGATGGTGCCAACAGCAGTAGAAGCGGTGAAGGAATGGCTGAAAGGAAATCTCTTGCAGCTTCCAGCGGTAGTGGCCGACAGCGTCAACCCTTTTTCAGCCGTCATCGTGGGAAAACCGTGGGCAGTGCGCTTGCAGACGACTCTTGTGGAGCTCGACCAGCTCCGTTTCTTGACGGCGATGTTATCCTCGATCAGCTGCCGTTCGCCTTTACAGCCGATACAGAGCGAGACGAGCTACGTGGTATGCTGCTATCGATGCAAAGTGTGGGCTGGCGACGGATCGACGTCTTGTTTGGAAGCATCATGTCGCACGAGCACATCATTGCCAAGCGAGCGAACTTAGACAAGCCCCTTGACTCTGGCGCTGACGTCGTGCACCACGTGATGGATACGCTTCTTCTATGAGAGCACGGACATGTATGCTGCATAGTCGACAAACAGGACACTGTTGTCTGCTTTGCGTGCGTGTTTACCTGTGCAAGCGATACATCCGGGTAATCGTTTGATGAACTTCAGCTTGAGGTGCGCTATCGTTTGTCAGAAGGACAAGTGGCTTCACGATCGTCTTGCCGCATCCAGCTACAAAAGATGATTTCGCATAGATCGTACGACACGCTTAATTCACCATTGTGGTGCGTTTGCAGGGTAAATGTGTTTACGGTCGACCGCTGCGTGCATTTTTTCGTGCGTGATGTTTATGCTCGACCAATGCGTGCATTTTGCGCTGTTAAATTCCATTGAAGTAACATGTTGCTAGTTTTGTCGTACATATATCAAATCTCACGGTTAGCTGCAGCAGTGGAGGTTTTGCAACCGTGCAGCACCGCAAAGAATCAAGCACCGAAATCGCTCATCATTGAACATGGGCAGGTGAACACAGCAACATAAAAGCGGGGCGCGGGATTGGCAAAATCAGGCGCAGCTACCCTTGAACCTGCAACTACATATAATAGCTGGCCAGCTGCTCAAAACGCTACCACAAGCCGACATCAGAGTTTGGCCGAGAACAACCTCGGATATCAAGCTTCCATTTTGTATGCTAAGGCAGATAGACATCTAAATATTCCTACAACACTTGAATGCTACTTACGAAATGTGTACGAGCAAAGCACTTGTTTCGCTCCTCTTTCGCCCGTGCTCGCGGAAATCGTTCTTTCGTGCCTGTGAAGCGACGCGCGACCTCGAGTACCCTTACAACTTGACGCGCACTTCAGCTCGTCGTACCGCAAAGCTTCGAATGACCTTTCACGCTCTCTCCCTATCGCTCAATCGCCACCATTTCCGTTTGCCTTTTGCGCTGTCGATTCTCGAGCCCAATGCATAGCAGCATCAAGCTCTTACCATCTCGCTGCTCGCTCTGTGTCGTTGTGCCTCCTGATATTCCATTCGGACAGCTCACAATTGCTGTTGGCAACGTCAACACCAGTGTAGCTACTGAAGCATATATATTATCTGGAGCTTCTTGATGAGGTCACGTTGAGCATAATGAACACTCTCGATATATAGTGCGTCATGCGAAGAGCAGCAGCTTCAATGTGCTCGACTGCTTCCTCGTACGGAAACATCCGTGCAAGCGCCTCGACACATATTCGTTTTGTGCCTCTCGTTGTGCAACGTCATGTGATTCTGCGTGCATTTGCTCCAGCAGCGTATCAGCATTTCCTACATGTGTCAATGCTGTCCAAGTTGCTCTACACGTCTAACTAACCCTTGACCAAGTCCCTGGATCAGTCAAGTCCGAAGCAAACTCTACTTTACAATATAACCAAAGGTGTCGTGTGGGAATCGCGAAGCGCTTGACTAGATCTGACACTTGGCCAGGTCTGTGCATCTGCATCAACGCTTCTACTGACTTGTTGACTTGTCCGCGAGCTTCTTCCAGACGCTTGCTGCAGCCAGCTGTTCTGTGTCGTTTACAGCGAAGCTGGATCGTCTCTCTCGACAAAGAAGGAGAAGTTCAGCCACGTCACTTGATACTTGTTCGCCACGCCGCAGGATGGTCGGAAGTAATGCTGCATAGAAACCTCTTCGTGCCAGAGACGCATCCAACTTGCCGCAAACGCCGACATCCCCAGCGAGTCGCTGCTTCACGATCGTATGCTACATCGCGTGAGTCAGTTGCCACCGTTTTTCACCGTCGAACGTCGCAGGATTTTCTACTGCCTCAAGTGCACGATGGCAATTGAGACGGCAGCAACTGACTCCTGCCATTCACAATCACTACGTAAAAAAGAAAACGACCGACGACGGGAAGACATTTTTGTTGCGGGTCGTGCGACTACAGAGAGAAGAAGAAGAAGAAGAAGAAGAAGAAAACGCACGAACGAGAGATCTAAGCGCACCATTTGCAATCGTGTGACGTCGCCCAGTGCCGACGTCGTCTCTCTTCCCCTTTTTGGCACACGTCACACACGGCAGACGCGACGCTGACAAACGAGACACAAAAATAGACCGACGAGAGGAACTTTCGCTTGGACGGCCGATCGACCAGTTTACAATTTGCCAGCTTCTCGCCTCTTCCCCTCCTCCTCGTTCTTAGTACTACTTCAACGCCCGCCAGACGTTTTCGAAGAGCTCCACTTGTGTCGTGTCCAGCGTAACTTCAACATGTTGAAGGAAGAAGACCCAATGATTGAGCTCTTGCGGGAGTGGATCATGTCGCCTCTCGACGACGGCACAGAGCTCCGCGAGTCGGTCCTCAAGGTTTTTGGCTTTATGAGCGACCTCATTGCTGAGCACGTCGCGCGTCCAGAGCGCAGTCGGCTGCGCAAGTTTCTACCACAGCTCACGCAGTTTTTCCTCCCGCTCGACTTGACCGCTGCGGCCCTCGCGTACGATGCGAGCACGCACTTTCTCGCACGGAAGCGCGTCCCGCCGACGTTCAAAGAGGTCCGTCATGTCCTCAATCTGGCAACGACGAACGCAATTGCTGGGAAGTTGAAGCTCGTGACATTTGATGCCGATGATACGATCTACAAAGACGGCGGCAGCATTCGAAAGACGTCAAGGATGGTGCAGATTATCGTGCAGCTACTGCAACGCGGAATCGTCGTTTCCCTCGTGACGGCAGCGGGGTACCCTGGTAACCCTGGCCGCTACGAACAGCGTCTTCGTGGGATTCTAGATGCCCTGGCAGAACTGTCGAGTGCGGAACGGGCCCGGTTTCTGGTCATGGGGGGCGAGTGCAATTACTTGTTTGAGACGTACACGCACAAGCCATCAGGGATTGTTGGGTTGCGGGAAATTGACGGGGCGTTGTGGAAGGACGGACGTGGAGAACGCTGGCCCGAGGAAGAGGTCACAGGGCTGCTGGATGCTGCTGAGACGGTGCTGCAAGACACGTTGCAGGCACTGCACTTGTCGGCACAGATTCTGCGGAAAGAGCGAGCGATTGGAATCATCAACACGTCCGACAAGCGCATTCGGTACGAGAACCTCGAGGAGATCAGCCTCACGCTTCAGCACAAGCTGCGTGACTTTCAAGTCCCGTTTTGTGCGTTCAATGGCGGTAACGACGTGTGGGTTGACATTGGGCACAAGGCATTAGGCATCCAGGCGCTGCAGAAGTACGTGTTTCGCTTCCTGCCGAAAGAACTGCACGACAGCGAGGAGCTGCGCATTATTCAAGGCCAAGAGTGTCTTCACGTCGGAGACCGATTTACGACGACGGGCAACGATACGCGATCGCGGGACGCTGCTACAACGATCTGGGTCTCGAATCCTCAGGAGACTGTGTATATCATGACGATTTTGCTGCAAACGATTGACTCGGTGCGCGAGCAGAAGAGGGCGCAGAAAGAGGAAAAAGCGAGGGAAAAGAAGGAAAAGAAGGCTAGAGGGTTGGCAAGCGTTGTAGCTGCAGCCGTGCTCAGCGATGAAGGAAGCGACATCTCACTCGACGGGATTGACGCAAATCTCTCGAGCGATAGCGAAAGCAGTGGCAGCAGTGACGAGCGGGAGACGACAGTTCAGGCAGCAATTCAAGCTGCTACAACAGCCTGTCTGACCGAGTAAAACCATCGTGTGCAGGCCGTCGTTGTGCGCTAACTTACCGTGCATGTTTCCGTTGACAAAGTTCCAGACGTGATCAAGTCCGTCGACTGGTCTCCTTATGACGACGGATCTGTCGACATATTACTTGAGAATACATACTTGCTTGGATACTCTTGATCGCTCCAAGTATCGACATGACGTGTAGCGTTCGTGATTCCAACCGTCTTGCCTTCCGAACCAGAACTGTAAAGTTGTCATCACAGACAAGGCGAGTGAGCCAACATAATTGTCTTGACGCGATATAACTCATTGTGGAGCGTGACAGGACAAGGTATAGGAGCGTCGCTTAGCAATTAGAGCGATCGAAAGCATTGTTTGTGTAGCGTGTCTGCAGGCAGCACATGCGGCACGACCTCTACTTCATCAACCAGATAGTGTGTCCTCTTTCGTAACCACGTATGACACGCTAAGCTCACTTGCACCTACAATGTAGATGTTTTTTTATTGAAGTCTTGATAATCTAAAAACGAAGAGGTCGTATAGTAGCCGCCTTGCCCACCGCTGCATCTGCGGCCAAGGCCCATCTTCAAAACACGTGATACCTTGCCAGGTTGACATTGATGCCACTTGTCTTACCTTTTGCATCAACGAACACGTCGTCAACTCGTTTATATGTCCGAAGGGTTCACGCCCGCTAATGACAGGTAGAGGAGCATGCCGCTAATTTGCGTCAAATGGCGACCATCCTTTCCTAACTAAACTGGATTAGCTAATCGGGAGCTCCACGTCGTTTCGCGTCAAGTACGAGATCAAAAAGTCTTGTGCCATGATCCCGACATCTCATAAATCGCACGCTATCTGTGTACAGATCAAGCGCAGTATACGCATTGGTGCGAGATGAAGCGGGCTGAATATATAACTCTTTTTAACTTCGTTTAGCCGGTCGTTCAGACTGCTTTCGCTGGCGCTTATATGGTTTTCACGAGCGCGTGCGGCCAATGTGCTAAGCTTCCTCTGATCCTATTCCGGGCATTGACGTTATTTAACATAAGTTTACCATCCGGGACGAGATTGTAGATTCTTGTTGTGACAACATGACGGACCCACAATCGATCAATTGTTCATTGTTCCTGGACATTTGAGATTTATAGAAGTCTCTCAATGAACCCCACCTTCAGCAATAACACCAAGTGTTTGTTGTTTCTACGTAGAAGTTCTCGCACAATTACAGATCAGCGCGCGCCCCATGGCTAGTACAAACGCGCTTTGTTGCCAGTTAAACATACTGACCATGTCGTTTCGATCTGTGGCGGTATGTTACTAAACTAGCCATTTGACAATGGTATGAAATGCATAAGGTGGCTTCATTCCCGGATAGCATCGCTGTTACCTCCATAGACTACGTTATATGTAGGTCTACAGTGATGATATCCGATATTGAGGGCATGTAGTGCATGGGACTGTTAATTGCGTGATAACCCACACCACTCTGCTACAAAGTCGCAATCATACATTGCACACGACACTCTGTTCATATAGTCGCAGTCATACATTTCACATACTGATCGTGATGCAAATATATGTCGCGATACTTTAATTCATGTTGCTGATATACGTACTTCCCTGACACGTTAAATCTCAACTGTTCTTTTCAAAGGGAACTTTCCCCTTGTACTGATAAATTATGAGTGACCTAAACTGAACACAGGATAGGCAGATGCTCCCAAACCTCAAACACACGGTGCATGCAGAGGGATAGGCAACCCTTCCAAACGACAACGCCTGGAAGAAGGAAAAGTAGGGCTGCACTTAGTATAGTAGCATCTCCCAATAAAACCCATTTTACTGCGATGCTAATTGTGTAAAACTACAAACCCCAAATGTAGGAACTCGCTCACCACCCATTGCGCGCGTCTAGCAGCGATTGGCGATTTATGCGGTTAGTATAATGGCCCATGTAAATCAATAAGTGGAGCGGATAATCGAAGTCCCAATAATTCTCTGTTTACACCTGTAGCGAATTTGGAACTTCCAGACACGGTCACACTTAGCAATCGTTAGGTTCCTGGATATAACCATCGGATTCCTCTCTCCTCTACGGACGCACCCCCTTGGTCATCTCGGAGGGTCAGTTTTGACCAGCATCTCAAAAAAATAAGTTAGATCGATTTTATCATCATTTGTCAAATTCTTTGGGGTACATATTTTCAGTACAACTCAAAATCCGCGTACAGCTTGATTTATGTTGGTCGTCTAAACTGATCACGCTTTCCAAGATCAACCAGATGTATGACCACCTATCATGGGTAGTATACGATCTACAAATGCGCACGGTATCATTCCAGCCCATGGGTTGGTTCAAGGATCTGGTCGATGTTTATCCTGGTTTTAAGTCTCGTCACCAACAAGCTTTATAGGAGGCTTCAACTTTCCTGCCGGTCTCCGTAGAGCGGTGTCGATCCGGTCTGGACTTGGCAACTTTTGCTCAGAAGCGGAAACAAAGGCGATCTCGATCTGGTCTTAATGGAAGAAAAAGCTGCAGATGATCCTCCATGTCATGGTCGCCGATCATTGCGACCTGGGCATCCAGTTGGATCCGTTCTGTATTCCACTCGGTTCAGCGAGGTCCGAGTGTAATTTCCATGCCTGTCCGAGTAGCGGACCATCATCTCGACCCTGATTACCGCCCTGTCCCAGCGCAAAACTGTAGAGATTTTGGAAGAACCACTTTCGATCTTCGCTTGCAGAAAATTCGGGGTTTTCTTTTCCCCACTAGACCGGCAAATTTATGGACCTCGAACAGTATGTTATATTCATATCATTTCCATACTAGAATGCTTACTATATTTGTTATCTTTTATCGTTTCGATTGAAATTGACTCTCACCGCTATTCCAAATCTTCGATTCATGCGACGGCATTACTCCGAAACGATTTTTGTATTGATTGGTCACGGTCGAACGCATATAACAACGAGTAGCAATTATGTCGGCTTTTTCAATAATGTATCATCGTACCCCTCCCAGTAGATCCAAGAACTCTCGACTACCTCTTCCATAACTCAATTTTTCCCAGATCGTGCGTCCGCTCTCTTTTTCCACTTCGAATTGTCCCGTTTTAGTCCGCATTCCCATCTACACTCTGGCACTAACAATTCGTCAAAATCGGCCCGACCACTTTTTTCTACGGCGAGCATCTCCGCAGAGATTTCTGGGAGCCCAATGACTATATTCAACCTCGACACATGCACCAATGGAACGGAGTACCCGCAATCCGACGTATCAGTTGAAATGCCGCATATATCGATGAGTCTATACAATCCTTGCCACGCATGAGCCAACTTATGACCTTTATTCTAATGAACGCGATCCAGATATAGCCAAACTTGCGAGCGGAAATTTATTTCCAGCAGCTTGTGATCTTCACCATGGAAATCCATCCGAGCTTGGATCGCGATCTCGAGTCAATCGTTCACCACATCCCTATCACGTTAGTACTGACGATGAATGCCATGCCTCCATCGAAAGGAAGTGTTGCTTCAAAGGTCGATCGTAGTCACCATGCCACAAGAATTGATGAGTTGTCATGCACCCCATCTTTCGAAATGTTGATCGCACATTTCTACCGTTATGCATACTCTTCTCAATCATTTTTGTTTCCATCCGCGACATACGTCTTGATCGCTCTCGTCAGGATTTTCACCATAGCCATTATAGCTCATTTACTTGCGGCTTAAACGCCATGGTGGTCATAGATCTTGTACCGCGATTCGATGAAAGATGCGAGAGATATCAAACAAGAAGAATCCTGGATCCCGATATCGGAGGATTTCTTCGCTCGCGCCGAACCGCTTACAACCACATTCTTCCCTATGTTCTGCAATCGTTTGAGCGGTTTGAAATGCGATTGCCTTCGCGGTCACATCGTGGCTAGAAAAATCTCCACCCATGGCAACAATTTTATTTGTCTCTCGATGATCACGGCAACCACGAAGCGAGATTCATGGTCAGAATTTAATACGGACACGTCGATTGTGCATTTTCGGGATATGTGCCGCAGTCATACAAACTTTTTTCGCCGTTTATGAAGTTGACGCATCTCCGACGTAATGTTGATCACTCCTATACAATATTCTCCAATGAACCGCTCTAGTTCGCGGATAAGTGCGACCTATACATTGGTGGCCACCCGTAAAGCTCTTATCGTAGTGACAGATAAAAGTATGCTGTAATAGTTTTGTAATCACCAAAAAGTGGCTCCTCCCTATCTTTAGATTTCAAGGCTGATCCAAGCTAAAAATTAACATTCTTTATGATCCAATACATAGCCAGGAGCGATCCAAGCGCAAATTTATCGTTGACAGACTTAAGTCCAGCTATTTATACAAGCATTTACGTCTTCAAGCCAAAAATAAGCTTACTTTCTTTTGTTCTTGTGTATACACTCGATTAGAACTAAAATGCAATATCGCCTTATCGGAATGATGTTTAACAACGGCTTCCCATGATAGTTCGCCTGATCGAAACCACTTAGACAACATGATACATCTTGCTTGATATTAGCGACCCATTTAAACGATTAAGTGTATACAATATCGGTGATATGGACCGGCGGCAAATTGTTAAGCTTTCTCCTTCTGTAAATCGTCACTACTCATTTGATCCGCGCTCTGAATCCTGTCACGATTCACAGAGTGAGTCGTGAATGGGTGTAAATTGGAGTTATCTCATATCCCTATAACTTAGTCTTTGTAACCCATGTGTATCGTAGTACATCGCACCACGCATTTGCCATATCACTAAATCATTATCTCCGCAAGTAATCACCCGAGCCCCAGTCTGGTCAGCTAGATAATAAAAGCAGAGCAGTAACTCTATACATTCTGCTTTGGTTACCATCAGTACAGTGAGGAACGCAGAAGCTGCATTTATAATCTTTCACGAAGGTAATTTTCAAATGATCGCGCTACAAGCTACACCCTTCCTTTTCAACCTATCCTACCCATCGGAAGTGGCTCCAAGAAGGATTCCATCGTCCACGACAGTAGGTATTGGTCTACATATTGTCCTCTTTGGCTGCTTTTGTGGTGAGACCGCTATCAGCAACTCCTCGTATACACCTTCCCGAGGAGTTGTATCCCCGTCAGCGTGCAAAGTACCTCAGCTTTGTCGTTCTCACGTCGGTAGATTTTCAGTGTCCATTTCAAAAGTAAAGCGGCCTATATACCGATCTTGAATCGAGGATAGAGGATTATAATATTCAAGCCATTGTTGCATATCGCTTAAGCACTGTCGTCTTGCGTGATCTCATCATATTATAACAAATACTAAGCACTCGGAGTCGTTATATCACTTCTTTCTCAGCCACACCGTAATTGGCTTTGATAGACTTTAGCTTGCGACTGGGGAAAATGACAGACCAATATCCGACCTTATGCTCTTTAGGTAATGCAGACAAAACTGTCCATTTGACGACATACACCACTATAGCATGCAGTAAATACGGATCAAATTGTTTCAGAAACGGCTTTGCCACTATTTTTGCATTCAAAATGTAAATGTGACCTCAACTTTTTTTCAGCGACTTCCGCCCTCGGGATCGCGAGATCCCAATCCCAAATCCGGATCGCTTACGTAACCATTTCGAAAGCAGCGATAGCACTTCGGAACAGCTACATGTGCTGACATATGAGCCTCACTGGTGCGTCTAAAATAATGGGAGTCTGATACGCGCTGTGCGTACAAAACTGATGCATATATCGCGAAGTATCAAGAAACCAAATATAGTAGTTGAGACCTCCAAAAAAAAGTGCATCATCTATATTCATATAGTAAGTCCTCAATCAGGCGTTGGTGAATTTGAGGAGAGTCTATTGAATCAAAAAGGCACCCTTAACTACCTAAAGTAGAATGGATGGTATAAAGAACGCAGAAATCGCTCTTGACAGCTCTATCGAATCTCAATCACCCACAATACACTCGCCATATCGAAGGACGAATACCACATCGCCATATCCATGCCTAACCCGCCTTTATTCGACACACAGCCTGATAGTATTGTCTTTTTTTGTAGATTATAAAATTGGCAACGCCCATGGTGATGCGGATGGTGGAATGATATTAGCTAAAAAATCTCTTACTTAGATTGGATACTTTGCTCCGAAACTACGGAGCCACTATTTGGACCGTTGGTGGTATTGGATTGGGCTCATCCACATCCATAAAACAAACTGCCTATCTGCCACAGGAGGTAGGGCATCGCTCTTCCCAATATGTACATAAAGCTTCTCCATAACTAACCGCGCAACTCTTCTCATCCTTCGTTAGTGTTACACCGTAGTAAACTATCAACCATCTTTTCCATCGTTGCGCTCTCCAACAAAAACGATTTCCATCAATATGATTAAAAACACAGCAAACGACTTGACGCCTCAATATTAATGAACCGACGCGGCATGAAATTATTCTTTCGTTAATTTCTCATCAATCACAGCTGTATCAGTCTTCATCTCCGATCGATCGAGGCGTTCTTGTAACCCTTAATTCTCTACCGTGGTTCCGCTAGGCTGATGTCTCGAATCTCTAGCGACAGTATCGGTCGATGGCTTTTGCACCCGGCCCACGCTTACATGTTTCTTCATCCTACTGATTGCCAAATGTATTTCCGCTGATTATTGACCGTCCTTAGTAAATGTGACCTTTATGATCGATTTACCTTATTCCGCTCTTAATATTGATTTATTGATCGGTTCGAGACAAATTATTTTCAAATTATTTTTGCCCTTCTTCTGCTTTCTTGTTCGAAAGAGAGTTAATTTGAATACACATTTCATGTGCATGAAGATCGCCTAGATGACTTGCATATCCTTTGAAGCCTTCTTTCTATATGTCCATTCTTGTTTTAAAAATAATGTTTGCTGTTCGTTGTACCGTATCGATATAACGGACTCGTATCCCTGTGAGCGAGGTGATGTGTCGGCTAACATCAACAAACCGAATGAGGATTCGTCACCAAAAATCTAGTTGCGATTACAGATGTAAGTAAGGTGTGAGTACTTATCTTACCGGGCCAGAAAGTAAATGTCGGCGTTGACGCCGCGTCTCGCCTCACCCAAAGTGTAGCCTTATTTGGGTTGACTCCCATCTTCACCTCTGAATGCAGACAGAAATAGCTGCATAATGATTGCTCAGATTGATCTCCTGTGTGGTTGATTGGTACACTGGTGTCGGTCCTGCCAGACTACTACACGTTAAGCCTAGTAGTAACAAGGTTTCATCGCTAAAATTAAACACACACCCGCCGAAACGATGTAGTCCATACCCATTACGGGTTCTTGGTCGACTAGAGTGCCGAACCACACAAAGATATGATATACCACCAATCCGTCCAATTTAATCTTATCATCCTCCGCATTCCTAAAGGCGTTCTTTAAGATCTTGACGCACTCTTGCGATATGATGTCGTCGAACATGCATTTCACCTTACGAGAAAAGGTAGCATCGTCGATCGATACTTAGTGACAGATTAGAACAACATGGTGGCCCTCTTATTGTTGATCTTGCCCACCTCTTTCACTTGTTTGAACCATTTACCGGGGGGGTCTCTCCAATACCCGCGCGATCTCCACGGTACGAGATCGTAATCACAGGATATTGCTGCATACTCATCGAATTTTTCCACACTTCACCTCAAATAGACAAATTGAAGGTCATCACGTATAATGAATACCGGAGCAATACGATTATTTATCTCTTAATAGATACGTAATCCTTAGAAATGCCAAAATGCAAAGACTATGCGATCAGCTAGTGATAGATACCGACACGGCAAGCGTCTGAGTTTAACATGTTCTTCACTTGAAGCCAAACAATTTCTGAATGCTTGATAAGAACGTACCCCTTACATATCAAATTGTTAAATTCTTTCATAGGGCATTTGCCACTATCACGGATGTCCCGAAATCCGCACACAGAAAAAAAATTCGATGTAACTCCCTTGCGAGCATATTTATGCCAGGTCAATACCCTCCATATCCCTCGATCTTTAATTTAGTCATTCCTCGACGGGTACAAACTATCTAGCTCTCGCTCGTGATCATGTACGTCTCCTCGATTGACATCATTCGGTTTTGAGTGTAATTTCTTTCCCCGACTTCGCTTTGTCGGGTGGGGTATTAACACAAACGCGATGTCAATTCACAAGTCTATCCGGTCCAATCAACTCCGACTCCGATGGATGCGTTCGCCCTCCACCAGGATAGCCCACATTCCCGCGCCAGTTTTAACGGCACCCAATTATAAGGTGAGACAGCCCGGCGATGAACTTTTTTAATCCTGTCGACCATTTGATCTATCGGGGATCCACTCGCTAATACGGAAATAGATTTTTTATGCCTTCGGCGTCTATCAAGCGTAGTCGAATTTTTATTTTTCCAGAGTGCGACCAAACAGGGTCTCAAAAATGGTCCATGTGCCCGCGACGCTCAGCCATCTTTTCATCTCTAATAGTAATATGAATACGACCCAATATATATATATAGTTAATCTTATCGCCGCGACGTTAAGCCGGTAAAATATTTCAGACGAGTTACATTCATTTCTTTTTTTGTGTGTGTGTGTGTTTATATTCAATGGTCACTGATACGCCATATTTACCTTACCATACCATGAAATATTTCAGCAGAGGTTTCCATGTATTAGCGGGTGGATAGAATTTGCCGATTGTATCAATTCTGCACCGTATCTGCTAGTATATCGCCAAATCAAAACTAGTTGATTCGCCAGGCGCTTGATCTCGCAGGAAACTCCGACTCGGTCTTGATAATGTAGAGTCTGGATTTATCTTCATCTTTATATTTTTCAATGAACTGCTTCGATTTTTTTCGATTGCAGATACTCGAATACTCTGGGAATTGTTCGACTACTTGGTGTAGATTTAGTAGAGGATACTAATAGGCGATCTCTATCCTTCGTTCTCGAACCATCAAGATCACGAACTTCGTGATGTTATATCGGTCGTGGTACGATCCGATTGATTCCATCTCGCTATCCGGGGATTCAGGAATCTTGAACTCATGTGTTTCTTGATACTTTAACATGTTTAGATTGCTTGACGGGACCAATATCGTTTTATCTCTATTATATTGCATAATCAGCAAACAAATTTGACTGCAAGTTTCCGTAATTAGTCGGTTATCACGTCAAATTGTCTTGTTTACCACTGCTATCAATTCGGTCTTTTTTTCGTGGTCAGGCAGCGATGCTGCTCTACTCGGACATAGGCACATCAGACGAATAGCGGTCGATTCATCTCAATGTGGTTTGAATTTGGCTGAGGCGTACTGCAAAGAATCTGTCTTGTTTTTACTCAGATTTTAGAGATCACCGTGTCCGCTTGATGGGCGAAGATCTATTCGCCTGTCATGGAATCCATCTGATGAAGTGATCAATACGTATGGATAACCTGATTCTGCTCACACTAACCGTTCCATCGTGTCAAATTCTCCCGCGAGAGAAATTCTGCATCGTGCAGCACCTGTATAATTTCGTTGATCCCACCTATTATGTTCGAGTTCACTTCGCGGTCTGAAGTGGGATTTGGATTGTTAATATATATACTTGGGTGTGAGTATCTGAACCACTGAATACATTCATAGCGAAGTCGTAAGAGTATTAAAGTGATACGACTTCGCCAGCAAGTCCAGTTTTCATCCTCCAATGTGCAACGCGTCCTCCACAAACTTAAGTGGACGATCTATCCAACTCGTAGCACGTCCTCACTAAGTCATTACGGCAATTAAAGTCTTTAATTATGCTGTCTCATATTATCTTTTATCAAAATTGCGGGGCTGTACTTCGGTAAGCTACGTTCGATTTTACCAAAGATACTTCACCCTGCAAATTCTGCTTTGCAGAAAGATTTGCATGGGCCGCATAAGAGTGTCAGGGGTGGGAAGAGGTTTCTAGTTTAGATTGAACAGCCGATCGTCCTCTTTGATCTTCGAGTCATATAAAAATCTGGCAAAATTATCATCTATACGATTATCCTTTAGATTCACGCGTCTGTGGCGATCATTATGCATCTGGCGCTTCTGTCCTCGATTCAATCTTCATTTCCGCACATTCACTTAGAAATTATCGGTGAAATTTCAATTAATGTTCAATATCGGAGCACGCGTACCATTGTGGCGGGGTGGAGTTCTCAAAAATGCGGATACGATTATAACCCTCCGCTGCCGCCCGGGCTACCGGGTGTCGGAAAGGGTGGTCCATTTTCTTGCTCTTTTCCTGCCGTAACTTGTGTAAACATCAGTAGAGCGGGCAGCACTCTTTCGTGTGGAATCGTGCCAAGGAAAAACTTGACACCTTTTGTGATAGCAGTCAATTCAATCACGACGATATCGCTTTGTCGATATTTTTTATGCTCCACCCGATTGGCCTTCTGAAGGCTAGACCATCCATATTCTTGCACCATTTCCTGTGCTGTCTTGCTGTGTCCAAATACAGTATGGGGTTTGTTGATAATTCCTAATCCTTAGACAAACTGTACAGGGATGTTGTGGTGAAGTGCTTTCGAAGCAGAATGGACCCAGAGGTCGGCACGGTAAAGGGACAAGAGGCCACCCTCAAGTGAAAGGCTCCCTAGGTGGAAGGGAGTACGAATAAGGCTGGACGTTTATGGAAGACGGGATCGCAGGACCAAAATAGGAAGGCCGTTTCTAAGGTACCGATTAAGCGATACTAACGGAAAACGACCGCGGTCCCTCATCTGTGAACCCGGTCCCTCATGGAGACTTGGTCCCGTGTCAAAAGACCCGGTCCCTCATCGGTAGATCCGTCACCTCATCGGTAGACCCGATGTTTTATTGGAAGACCCGGTTCCCCGTCGGTAGACCTGGATTCCTCATTGGTGAACCCGGTCCCCCATCGGTAGACCTGGGTTCCTCAGTGGTGAAGCCGGTCGATCATCGGTAGACCAGGATCCCTCATTGGTAGACCCAGTACCTCATCGGTAGAACTGGGTCCCTCATTGGTTGACCCGGGGTCTAATCGGTAGACCGAGGACCCTCATTGGTAGACCCGTTCCTTTAAGGCCCGACTATTCCTGACCAGTCACTTGAAGAGTCAGTGCACCTGGCGAGGATAGAGTAGAGAAGCTTAGGAATAGGAATATATTGAATACTAATTAAATTGAGATCAACGGGGCACGCCGTCGTCGTGCCTATAGGGATAACTTTATAATTCTGCCCGCCTGTTCCGGAGGAGGGATACATATTGGACCCCTCCGTTGAAGACAGTTGTGTGGCGAGAACAAGTGCAAGTGGACCCCAGGAAGTATTTGGCTTGTGGGCTCGTTGAGTAGCAGCCCCCCCTCATTATCCGCTATCGGAAGCGGTCTCTCAACCAAGAGAATAATGAGCACGGTAAAGTCCAGGAGGTTAACACCCCTGTGATTATACGAAAAGCCAGGAGCGACAAGCTACCTGAAGGATCTGGCTGTAAGCCCGCTCTCGACCGAGAAGATCGAGCGTCCACCTACCGGCCTACCGAGTAAAGCATATCCACTCGGGGCTCAAGGTCTACCTTTGTCAAAGATGACACTTCTCAGTCTCCGTCCGACTCTACCGTAGAGTATAACCCGCCAGTCGACGGTTACACAAAGTGAGTCAAGGTACATACGCGGTATCGCGGTACCCCCCCCCGTAAGTCGGCATTTCGGCTTAGTGAGTGTTTTGGGGGTTCACCGCACAGTATTGAGACCCCACTCCACCATAATATCACTTAAATAAGGTATGAACTTTAGTATCGTCGAGAGGCCAAATACCCAGACCGGAAGAGAATTTGATACGTGTCGTCAAAAGTGACTTGTATAATTTTATGCAAATCAACGAGATAATAAACCTACGATTATGCCTATCCCTAGGCCAGGATCTTCTTTCGCGCAGCGTCAATGAATGGAATGGTCGGTTATTGTCTCTGTGGGGTACACCATATATCGCTCATCTCGATCGCGATCGGGTCGCACCGGATCTCGGTTATGAGCGGACAACACCGGTTCGCGATTACATTCGCATCAATCAAGTAATAGTTGATTTCCAAAAAAAATCCTTCATCACATCATTTCAACTGAAACACCACCATGAGCTCGATTATTTGAATATAGCTTCCAGCGCTGACTTATGCTCGTGAAGTTCGACTTGATAGGTAAAAACATTTCCCAGTACAAATTTAGATATGATAATAAGTTGACGCTCATGTAATAAATCTTTTCTCATGGAAAAGCACTCTACCCATACCATAGGATACGGTAGTAAAGGTAGACTCATGCGAGTAACGACCAATGTACAAGCCAAGCATGTTATAAGTCTCAAGACAGCTCAGACGACCTGTACGCGTCTACTTTCCTTGTGTGGATGATATCAAGTAGCCTTCCTTCATTAAGGGCATAACAATCGCTGTTATTTTACAGTAGACGTCACGATTGGGACGAATTTCAACAATGACGTCGACGACGCGGTACTTTTAGATTTGCTGCTGTCCAACATAATTCATTGAAGGCTTCTTATTGTAAATTGTAAAACGTGTGTGTCGCGTTGCCGAAGACTCCAAAAAGTAATAGAATATCGAATATGTCGAAGCTCCCTTGGTGTAGATTGTAAAATATGTTTGTCGCGATAACTGAAGACTCCGAGAAGTCGATACATAGCAAAATTAGTATCAGATCAGCCCGAACATGGAACTGTCTGACGTCTGAAATCGCAGCAAAGGAGATGTACGTCATAAACCGTTTAGAAATGTCTTGATGGTCATTCGCACGTTTACAACCAGCATTATACTCGTATGGAAAAGTTCTGCATTCAAGTGTCGTACGTACCTATTTCATTGCATGTGATGTTCCCGCGCTTACTACCGCTGATAATAATTTACAACGCCTATGGCGCCATTGCTGTCAGTATAGAACCAACCGGTTTGACAGATTGCAAGTAGTAGTAGTTACTGCAGTAATTATATTACTGTTCAAATGCTTTATAAGTGTGAAAGGCGAGTTTGTGCACTGATGTATGCTACATTCAATTTCAAATCGAAGAGTATGGACACAATTTAAAATTGGCAAGTTAGTATCACGTCTACTATTCGTAGATATTTTCCCGCTAAAAGTTAATTCAGATATTGTTTGAAAACGTGGCGGAAGGTTTAGTGATTCGTCGACCATCTACCTCCATCGTTTACGATTTCGCATATCTTATCCTAAACATACTCAACAATGTTGTTTACACAGACAAGATTGAGATCATTTCAATTCAAGTTAGCGATCGTAGATCAGAATCAAAAGGCTCGACAATGATGACGCAGTTGATGTTGGACGTAGGTGCACTTGTGCAGCAGAAGTAGGAAGTAGGAAGTAAAGGTAAAGATATTAAGTGTTAACTACCCTTCGTTGTTCAAAATCCATTGTGTGCAGTTGATGAACATACGGTAACTTGACCTAGTCAAGTTTTTCCTGGCACACGTCCATCGTGCCCATCACCGTGTGTCATCTCTGGTCCCATATGACATCCGTATGTCAATGTCTCTCCCCTGTCACCAGATGTCAGTATGACATGTCAATCGTCTTCCTCCGTACCATATATCAGCTTGTCAGCCAATCAGGTGAGGTCGACCTAAGCGTGTAACAGGTCTTGCAGTCACATCTAAGCTAATGTAACCTGTCAGAAAACATATCTTCTAGCAGTTGACTGCTCCCGGGCCGCACCTCAGGGTGTAACGGGGCACACCCTTGCGTGAACTTAACGCAAGGGTTTCGGGTGCCCCGACAGACGTACACGAGGCGAACGAGGAAGCGTAGACAAGGGAAAAGCAGAACTGTTATATTAATATAATTAAGTCTTTTAACCTACTGTCTCTCTGTTTAACCTGACTTAATTATACTAATCTAACTGAGTGTATGGTGAAGTCTACGTCACCACTCATTGCGCGCGTCCTGCGGCGATTGGTGGGTTGATATCATCAAGATATCAACCAATGAGCAGACTCTTTGGTAGACCCATCAATATCACCACTATTGGTGATATTGTTAAAAGAATTTTCAACATAACATTCTTTATTGTCATTATCTCTCAAATGACAATTTCCATGTAACGGGCTGCCCCGTTACATCACATACCCCTTAACTGATCGTCACCGTGTGACTATCAATATATGGCGGCCACCCGTTGGACACCATTGGGACAGCGAGCACTTGTTGGGTCCGTCCCATTCACTTTCCATCCGACCTCGCATAGTTAACATGTCTATGCGGGGTGAATCAAGACACGCACAGACCGCTACTGTGCCAGCCTCTGCGGCAGACGATTCGTCGTCTGATGCTCGTTCTTCGCCTGCAGCAAGAGGTGCTGCAGGTGCACGCGGTACAGCACCGCGTGCGCATGATGACCCCGACATTGAGGTCATCTACTCTGGCGAGTCAGACGTGTCTGACTCGGGCAATGTTCCAGAGGCGTCTCGATCACCGGCGACTCCTCAGTATTCGCCAAGGCCACTGCCGAACGAACGGACTCCTATGTTGCAAAACAGTCTGTTCGCCAGTGATGATGAATATGATGATGAGTATGATTGCTCATCACCTCGATCAGCTCGTGCTCCTTCGCACGAGCGACCTGACGATGGTGCAAGCCATCGTCATACTGACAACCGTGGTACCAACAAGGTTACTATCGTGAAACGTGATGAGCTGAAGCCGTGGCGTTTGCCTGAACGGCTCTTCAATGGCTTGTCTCACGAGACAAGCTAACACCATTGAATACCTTTATTCGATGCGACTGAGCTTCACAGCTTGAGTCCTAGCGCGAGCAACTTTCGCGCTGAAGAAGATTTTTATCTCGATGTCTTCCTTAGACATCGATGGTACAACAGCAACCAAAAGCGTGACAAAGCCTCGCTTTTGGCTGCGTGGAACGCGTTCGTCCAAAACGTAAAGAATTTTGGACGAGAAGGGTGGCTCAAGAAACTTGAGGCAACACGCCTCAGGTTCAAACGGCGAACGCCAACCGGTGCTAGGTACCGGTTGCATCGATTATCAAGTGAGGCAGGCATTCCTTGCCTCACATGGGGAGACCCTTGTACGAGTTGTGTTGACAACTCGCAGCGTGCACATAGGGACGTGTATTCCCTAAGCTCGCCCTGGGGAAGGGCACACATCTCGGAGGAGATGCGTGACGCGATTGCAAACTTGCAATCCGTCTACAAGCGCCTAGGGCGCGTGTTTACCGATGGGCCACAGGACTCATCGGATGGGTCTCGTCATACTGGCGGACGAGACCTTCAACATCCATCAACAGCTGAGAGTGGGGCTCCCAGCTGTTCCAAGAAGGTGGATACCCCCGCCGCTGGACGAGGTAGCTCGTCCTTGATCCTGAATCGTCACGGTGGATCAAGATACGCTCCAACAGAAAGCGTTGACCACCGTGAGAATCCACCAAAGGATGTGGTGGAGGAGGAAAGACCTCCTCCAGATGATTCTGCTCACCATCTCGACCCTTACGAGATGGACCGCGCAATCGAAGAATCGCGCGATGACTTGAAGCACGAGCGCGACCGGCGCTACGCTTTGACTGATACCGTGCGGAAGAACCGCAAGGATCGCGAGGCTGATCGGGCGAGAGACCGCGCCGATTACGCCACAGCGCAGCTTCAGGTCGAGCGGGATGTCCGCTCCCTATTCGGCGAGCTGACGAAAGCTCGCGGGGAGATATCTCAGTTAAGTTCCGAGGTATCTTATCTGCTCGACCAGACGGATCGTCTGGAGCGCGAACGCAAGAACTTGATGGATGTTATTGAACGTGGGGGCTATCTTCATCGGAAGAAGAAGGCTCGTAATGACAGTACGGTCTGAGTCGCCCCACGTAAAACGTAGGATGCGTGCGCTTCTTACGTGGCAATTCGAGTGTGTATGCATTGCCCTTGCGATGCAACACTCGAAATGACGCAACGTATTTCGGCAGTAGTTTACTACTGCCGACACTAGTGACTGCATGTCCAGGTAAGTTTACCGTAGACAGTAGTACTAGGTCAGTAACATTAAACGAAAGAACATTTGCTCTTCCATTCTTGTCTGCGTTCCGTTTCTGAAGGTCCACCGCATATGCAATGGAGTCCCGAACGAAACGGACTACCGAATCTCGAGTCAGCAGGGAGTTCTCTGCTGACTCTTTGTTTTGTCTTTCAGTGCGCTTCGTGCGCACTGGCTAAGAGATTGCTCTCTTCTTCAGCGAGGTTGTCTTCTTCCTCGCTGGAATAATCGTTGACGATGCTGAATATACCAGCATCGTCATCATCATCCGCATCAGTAATAGCGGCGACGCTATTACTGAGGTGATCTTCTTCATCGATGTCGACTTGATCGACATCAGCATCATACGTGACGACGTTAGCGTCAACACGTGATGAGCAAGAGCCAAAACGGTTTTTGCTCGAGCGAGTCCCTCCCCCCTTATCCAAGAGTCACACTCTAGAAGGGTGGGGACACGTGGATGGCGTAAACCATTCACGTAAAACGGTGTGTGCTGTGTGGAAGCATGCACCGAATTATTGATGGCAAATTCCACCATGGGTAGGAATTCGTTCCAACTCGAAAACGAGTGGACATATCCTCGAAGGATCTCTTCGAGGACACGGTTCGCACGTTCCGTCTGACCATCTACTTCGGGATGGTCAGAAGTAGACATCTTCAATCGTGTTCCGAGAGAACGGAACACGGTTTGCCAAAATGCCGCCGTGAACCGAGGGTCACGGTCGGATACGAGTTCACAGGGCAACCCGTGAAGTCGGAAGATCGTGTCAAGAAAGACACGACAACAACCTTGAGCCGTGATGGACTCAGGGACAGCAGCAAGATGCACCATCTTGCTGAACCGGTCAGCGAACACAAGAATGCCATTATTCTTGTGGTCGTCTTCGGAAAACCCGAAGACGAAGTCCGTTGAAACGGACTGCCAGCACTCTGTCGGAACAGGTAGAGGCTGTGACGCATGGTCGGTATACACGATGAACGGTCTATCTCCCAAGAGATAGACGTGAAACTTATCCAGTGCGTACTTCATGGCAAGGCGTCCCTTGTCATGCACTGGGTAATTACGCTCAGCTGCTTGCAGCTGACGCGACTGATAACAGATGACGCGCTCCGCGCCATCTGCATCGAACTGCATTAACGCACAGCCGATTGCAAAATCGCTGGCGTCACAGACCACATGAAATGGTCTGTCCTGATCTGCAATCGCCAAGATCGGCGATTGCATCAAGCTTTGCTTGATACCCTAAAAGGAGCGCTGGCACTCAGCGTTCCATGACCACTTGATATTTTTCTTGAGGAAGCAAGAAAGATGAACAGTCATCTCGGCGTAGTTGCGCGAGTACTTGTGCAAGTACGCCGCTAGACCAAGGAACTTCCTTAGTCCCTTGACATCGACTGGCGATGGCCAGTCGGTGATCGCCTTGATCTTTTCGGGACCAGGGCGTACGCCGTGTTTACCCACGATGCACCCAAGAAGTGGTATTTCGCTAGCCGCGAATATACACTTCTTGAGGTTGGCGTACAACTTATGCCTGCGCATAAGTCGGAGAACCTGACGAACGTGAGTTCTGTGAACTTCAACGTCCGTCTTTCCGTCCATGGCCCGGCTATGGACGAACACATCGTCGAAGTAACTCGGTGAGAAGTCTCGCACCGGTCTCAACAGATTTGTGACACATCTGTTGAATGTTGCAGGGGCATTGCTCAGCCCCTGTGGCATAACTAGCCACTCCCACAGCATCCCGCTGGGGGTACTCACTGCCGTGAACGGGATGTCGCGTTCACGCATGAGGATCTGATAGAATCCATTATCAGATCCATGGACGAAAAGATGGTACTCTTTGACATACCATCTATAATTACGTCCTTCCTCGGTATGGGCGTCTGAGCCGGTACCGTTGCAGCATTCAATTTGTGGAATGGGTGCACTATCCGCCACCCTCTTGTGGCCTTTCGCACACAGAAGGTTGGAGAGCTGTGAGGGCATGTTGATTCCCTCACATGGCCCGCTGCAAAGCGATCGGCAAAGAACTTGTCGATCGCTAGTACTTGTTCACGAGGCAGTGGCCACTGCTTCATGACAAAGTACTTAGAGCCCGGTTTGAGCTCGATCTCGTGTCGAGTGCATTTTTCCTTGGGCAACTCGCAAGGTACGGATTTAGGGAATACATCCTTGAATTCGATCAAATCCTTATACAAAAGATTTGCCTGAAGTGACTCCCAGGATTGAGACGTGTATCGCTTAATCCGAGTCTTCTCATCGAGGACACTTTCGTCCATCGATGAGCTGCTGAGAACCCGTTCGTTCTCAGCAAATACTGTGGCCGACCGAATATCGGCCACATACTCATCCTCTGTGACGAGTATGCAGATCTACTTGAATTTGCCACTACGCAGATCACGCAAGAACCGTTTCGGTTCTAGTGTTGGCAACTGAGTTATCTCCGAAGTTAACTTCGGAGGCACAATCAGATCAAGTGTATAAGCATCTACGCTTGATCCGTCATTAACCAAGACGTTCAACGTCTCGGTTACTTCCTGGGAACTTCGTTCCACAGGTTGCTGAAGGCATAATCCTTCAGCAAGTGACTCTTGAGGAATTCCTTCCTCATGTACGTGAGGACTCATCCCTCGACGTCTTCTGACTGTGGCTGTGCAACCACAGTCAGGGACCGATCCTCTACGGTCGACTATCCAGTCGACCTAGGATTTACATGTTGCCCTTTGAAGGCAACAGGTTTCTTTTGTCTAAGATGCTGCCCGCTAGACATGCATCCATGTCCCGGTCCACTCGACTTATTCGATTGGTGGACCTTTGGCGCCGCCTGTACTTCTGTACAGTCGCCGGGAGCTTGCTCCACAGTGTAGTGATTAACTACACTGTGATCTTGTGCGGTCGTGCGAACGACCGAACCGCAAGTGAGGCCATCGCACTCACTTGCAAAACATCCACACGCTTGTGGACGCTCCAAGATGCTCATCAGATGGCCATCTGATGAACAAGCGGCCGGCATCTTCACGGATCGATGCTGCCAGCTCACTCTTGGCTTGTACCTTCTGAGCCAAGGTAATCCCAGGATGACATCAAATTTGTCATCCAGATCCAGTACGATGAAGTCATCATCGTACTGTTCGCCCTCTAACGTGTAGTGGATTCCTACTACACGTTTCTCAACGGTTATCGATGCGCCTGTTGCAAGGCGCACCGTCATCCTCGTGAGATGAATGTCGCGCTCAACGAACTTGAGCCTACGACCCTCTAGTGACTGGCGACGAACAAAGTTGTTCGACGCCCCACAGTCTACTAGGGCACGAAGCGACAAATCATTTGTCGCTTCCAACTTCAAGGTGATGAGCGAAACGTCATCACCAGGTGCAGAGACACACAATGATTGTGTATCTGGAGCAACTTTCGTCAAGAGATTTGCAAATTCTCTTGAGGTTGCTAAATCAGTAGGGCGCTCCGCCCCTACTGACCCCGACCATTTTTTGATGGTCCGTCTCGCTGTTTCGGCTTCGCATCAGCGCTGGACCCACACCCATTGCCCTTTCTGGCAAATGGTCGTCCATTTCGCTCAGTACTGTTTGGTACTGGGCGTGGAGCACTACACTCGTATGCGTAGTGCCCTAACTTCTGACAGCGATTTCACCTCTGCAATCGCTTGTTGTTTGAAGAGCGAGGTCTCTCGCTCTCAACATAGCAGAGGTCCATTGGTTCTGGACCTCCGAGTCTCTTGTTGTCTAGGTGGACGATAAGAGTTTGAGCTAGCATGAGCCTGTCTCATGCTAAAGTCTTCCTGTCTCGCGGCTGATATCGCATCTTCTAGCGTATTCAGCTCAAGGCGGAACAGGTGGCTCCTGACGGGCCCTTCTGCGAGCCCTTGCATGAACACCGTATTCAACGTGTGTTCATGAACTGGGTTAGCAGTTATACTACTCGCGAGGAGTCGTATATGTTGAGCGTAAGCGTGCACATCACGCTTACCCTGCTTGAGTTTCAGGAGCTCTGAACGAGCCCTGAACTTAGCCCGTGGAGGCTCAAACGTTTGTCTGAGCTGGGACTTGAAGTCATCTAGCGACCTAAACACATTTGGGTCGCTACTCTCGAGCCCCAGGGACCAAGTTTTGGCACGTCCTGCCAAGTGGGTCTGAGCAAATGTGAGTTTCATTTGCTCATCTTCGACGCGACGAGCCCTTAATGCTCTGTCGAGTTCGACAAACCATAGTAACAGGGAGTCTTCCAGGACTCCACTGTACTTGGAGATTTCAGCCTTCATGACTTCGGGACGACGCACATGTGCCGTCCCGCCCACAGCAGCATGGAATTGCTGCTGTCTCAACAGCTCTGTCTGTTGAGCACCGATTTCTCTCAACTGCTCGGCCTGTTGAGAGCCTTGCTGGTGAAGCAAGGCTACTTTCTGCCTTTCGGCGACAAGTTCATGTTGAATGAACTTGGCTATAGCGGCATGTTGTTGGCCTCTGTCTAGAGACTCCAACATGGCGCTAATGGCGAACTCGCCTACGGTTGAACTCATTCGTTCTACCGCACCCCATTCGATGTCACTCAAATGGTTAAACCCTTCACGCGTGCCGTGAAAGGTCTTTTCATCATCCAACATGTTCATGTTGGATGTTGTGGTCCTTGGAAGGACTACAAAGTGCTACCATGTGTAACGGGGCACACCCTTGCGTAAACTTAACGCAAGGGTTTCGGGTGCCCCGACAGACGTACACGAGGCGAACGAGGAAGCGTAGACAAGGGAAAAGTAAAACTGTTGTATTAATATAATTAAGTCTTTAACCTCTGTCTCTCTGTTTGACTTTACTTATTTATACTAATCTAACTGAATGTATGACGGCGTCTACTCACCACTCATCGCGCGCGTCTTGCGGCGATTGGTGGGTTGATATCATCAAGATATCAACCAATGAGCAGACCCTTTGGTCGACCCATCAATATCACCACTATTGGTGATATTGTTAAAAGAATTTTCAACATAACATTCTTTATTGTCATTATCTCTCAAATGACATTTTCCATGTAACGTGATGCCCCGTTACATCTGTTGCGCTAGACTCGGAGGGAATTGAAGCGACCAAGCTCACTTTGTATTTTGCTGTTGATGTGGAAGCGAGATCTCTTGTAACGACAATTTGATCTTAGGTTTGCGAGGAAGGTCATTCTTCGCGTCGTACTCGACCCCTAATCGTTTGCCTACCTCATTTATCTGTTTCCGGATACCCGCTATTTCACAACAAGACTTATCTTTCTCGACGTGATCCGCTAGATACGAGCTTAGAGTTCTGGTCGCAAGTAAAAAATGAAATCTGGTCGAGACGAAAGCAGAATTGGCGATCTTTCGACAGCACAAAAAACAGATTTCAGCGAAGAATCCTTAATATGACGTATTCACACCTACTAGCTACTATAATGAAACGAGTGTACTCACAATAACTTCTAAATCTTCCTCGTACTAGACAAACCAGGCTTTCTTGTAAATGTAAGAAACTTCCCACCAGATCGACACTTGATTACGCTACGGCTTGGAGAGGAATAAGGTTTTATCATGTCACTGATGTTGAATCAGATTAGTCTGCCTGACACGCGAGGCTACGTTATTTTTCTACCCGATAGTTCAATGCAACGTGAATTGTATAAAGAAATTCGGTCTTCAAGTCTGATTGCTGTTTCTAGACCTACTGCTACTGGATTACCCACTATATTTAATGACCACTCTTACTATTTTTACCGTTCTATCACAATGGTTTCCTACTGGTATGCTACTCGGATCGTTGACGACTCTTTCCGTTTGAAGGGGTAAGTAGAATATGGTCGAAACGTTACAGGTACCATAACACGGATAGAATAAATTCAGTTTTCGATGATAACAATACGTAAGGCTGTTTCCGCCACATATTTTGGATTACAACGCGTGCAGGTGTCTTCATCAAAGCATCGATATCCCTTGCATTCATAACTTGTTTAGACCGTGCCTTGTTATTGTAACTGTATGCAGTCATGTCAGATCGATCGAACTTCCGTTTGTTGACTACAGCGCTTTTATCACGCTGTGAGATTACATTACACCCAGCTTGCACAATAATGTCTGCTGCTCTACTTTCCGAGCTCTATAACTCTACATGAGGTTTGACCTGCAGAACTGTCTATATGTCATTAGTAGATACTCATCCAGCTACCCTTTTGTCATGTCTACTTTTTTCGCCACGCATTAAGTCGGTAACCATGCTTTCTCACGTTTCGTCAGTGTTCCGACGCCTGGTCCATATATGTCTTTGTAATCCATGAGTGCACACGAAAGATGGCGAAACTTCAAAGGCTACGCATGCTGTTGCACCAACTTGCCCTCCGTTACAATTGTATTCCTCAGGGCGCGCACATTTTGATGGCCAGATTTTGTTCCTTGCGATGAAGTTGACCGTTTGTGGGGTACATAAATTGTTTTGAAGTAGCCGGTCTGGCATGCAAAACAGAAAATTACGTTTCGGTTTCACTATTGTTTGGTGGTGAAAAACACCCTAGCGTACGCGACACAAAGTTTCCATGTACTAAAAAGTGCACAAATTGGACTCAAAGTTAAAGAGCCATTTCATCGATTAAAAATTCGAAGGTGGCTTGTGGCAAGTCGGAAAAGGTATGAAAATATCTTTTACCGTCAAAGGTAAAAAAGCTGGTAAATAGATAGCGCACAGTCCTTTGCTGTGACAAAATGGTCGCATTGAAGCAAATGCGTTGGTGTCGGATGTATCGAGACTATACGGCAAGGGTTGGGTAAGACTGTCCCGGCCTGTCATCTGAAATGCATACGTCTTGGTTGAGTCCGTGCGATGAAAATGCAATGCATCCATAGACTTGATGTTATCGGTTGCAAATGGGACCGAAAGAATGCAATGACAGTACAATAACTAGCTTACCGCAGCCATGTTCTCTATCAGCACTTATGTTTGACCGTTTCAATGAATCATACCACAGAGCATCTCCGACGAGCACACCCCGAGCATACTGTATAACCGGGGGTAACGTACCCGATGCCATGGCATCTCATGATCAATGCTCAAAGTTCGTGATAAAACAACGCATGATTGCTTGCTGTCAAGCTGTATGGATACGGACGCCAATTTTCCAATAGCGACTTGTTTGACTTGTTGCTGTACTGCATGCTGATTGTTTATAGCAGTGTCATTGCAGTGCGTGCTTGTTATTCTTTCTGTTTACTTCTATATGTACTCCTCTGAATTCAAACAATGTCAACAAATTAACCAGATAATGGGCTGTCTTGCTGTCTACTCAGCAACGTTTGGGACCACCTGTCACCGCCACTGCTATAGAAGACCTGTCGGCTTATCAGCATTGCGTTCGACAGGCTTCGCTTCTGTCCATACGCACCTGCACTGTCGCTATGTAAACACACCGCCGACTCTGGTGAGATTTGTTTGCTACGCATGCGTCATTCCATTTGTTTGTCGCTCTCAGAAGGGAACGATTGGCTTCATTGACATGCTTGTTTCGTGTGGGATAGTAGAAATTGCTTTCGCTAGCTTGCTTTCTTGTGATCATACATGGTCTTGCGAACGTTTGAGCAAAGTTGTTTGTCTCACTCAATCCACCGTCCCGCGACCCTCACAGCAGCGTATATATGCTGTAAGTCAGATAAGACTAGCCTCATCGTTCGTGCATCTTCGTTTGGACCACGACTGCTAGAGATCAGTCGTGATTTAAACGAAGTCGCACAACAATGGACAAAGTGATGACGCTTATCTTGCTGGCTGTACGTGTCTTACTAGCCAAGAATGTTTGTTGGCCCTGTGGCCTGGGGCTGAAGCTGGCATAAATGGAACAATATGGCCGTCGATATCATCCAATACGGACTCAGCACATTTCGTATTATTGTCCGCAGAGTCGTCATCAACGACATGGTGCATTCATTTGGTGACAGAACCGCTTGTACTGACGCCATGACCAGCTTGAAACACACATGTACAGTAGGACTCATCTTTGCTAATTCAGTCGGGCAAATGAAAGAAATATGAGGTAGTACAGAATATTAGGTAGGAGGGGTTGTATAGTCGAGCTATCCACCTCTCTTGCCCAACGTCGGGCCGAAATCTATTGATAACTACAAGGGGTTATTAACTAATAAGGGATTAGCTAAGAGGGGTTCCCTGTATTCGAAATAAACAACTCACTTAGGGAGAATTCTAGGAAATAGAGAGGAAATCAATAGTATATTCGTTCTTATAAAACTCTAGTAGATGTAGTCTGTAAACTCATTTAACCATGTATGTCCTTCTTCTTGTGTCACTCAAGACTGTGGCTATCACATCAGCACTCCAGTGACCCATCACCTGATGTCCTACCTTCAACAACAAGCACTTCGTGCGTACACGATTGGAAGCAAGGCCCGGACCATAACAGCTGATGGGTGTGGCCCGGTTTTGGTACGAAAATATCTCGATCTCCATTCTTTGAGACAAAGCACCTTGGAGGACCAGGTCCTGGTGCCTGCAGATGACACAGATCAAGTGCAGGACCGAGAGAGAGTAGAAGAGACTGACTGTTCGGCGATATTACACTCGCAAGATATCTGCCGAAACCAAAGCCAGAGTAGCAGCGTCGGTGCCGGCTTTTGAACCGGCAGGTGACTATGACACGTTTCGGCTTGTGGTACCTTTGTTAGTCTGTGCCGAGATCACTGAGGCACAACAAAAAGCGCGCACCTTGTACTTTTCTGTGCGAGCCCCTCTCAGTTCTCGTGTAGCCTTTACGCAGATGCCTCGTCCGCGTTGAGCAAATTATTAAGCGCTACATTCGACGGCGACATTGCTGCTCACGAGCTCTCAGCTAGGTCTCACTCAATCCATGAGGCCGCAATGCACACTAAACATAGAGGCCGCCACCTTTGTGTTCCATTTGGTCTCACAACTCTTGGCGTCATCGTCAAACACTCGGTGGACCCGTGTGGTGACTGCTAATGGCGTTACGGTGTTAGTTGGCCCGAGAATGATTTGCAGTCACGCTTGTGCCGAGAATCCGTATGTTGCGACCAGCCTACCGATCTTATAACTTCAGCCCGCCAGAGTCGTGCGCGTTACGACATCCTCATGAAGATTGCTCGGTAGTCATTTGATGACCTGGATCTGTGATTGGCCGATCAGTTTCGCCCGCCTGGCTTTAGTCACGATATTCTGCGAATAAACTCGACTACAGTAGAACCTTTCTAAAGGAATAGTGCCTCATGTAATAACCTGCCCAAGGTAATATTTTTTTCTGGTCCCGACTTGGGACCCATATTAAATGTAATAAACCTCCCTAAACTAATACTTGATAGCCAAAGGCTGGTCCCAAAATGTTTTTAAAGTAATACTCACTATATTGAGGACTTTGAAATTGAGTGCAAAGCAGTTAATGGGCCTTGGAAAAGGATTCTAAGATGGGCTTCTGCACCAGTCAATTAGTCCTGATCTTCTTAATTTTGTCCTTCATTTGCTGGAGGCTTATAAGGAAGTCCTGGTTCAGGTTTGGCTGCTGCAACCAAAAGTATTCAAGCGTCGGCGTGGTATCGAGTGCCTGAGTTGACATGACAAGAGGAAGCTCTTCCGTGTCATCATCCTGTTCCTTCACTTGATCAGATCGAAGGTGCTCAGCAATGATCTCATCTTCATCTGGTGTGTAGGCGACCTCCTCCTCAGCAGGGTAGTTGAGAAGGACTCTGATGTCCATTGGGTTCTGGTACCGCAACTGATGAATTTGCAATTGAAGATCGTCGTTGACCTCATTGTCGACCATCTGCTGTGCAGTAAGCTTCGAAGTTCCAAAAGCAACCGAGCGAATCTTGCAATGAAAGAAGCAATTCGATATTGTTTCGGCCTTGACATCTGAGTTCCAAGCTGCAACCGACATCCGAATGGCCTGAAAACATCAATCCTCTCCGGATCTTCCATATGTTGCTCGAGGCGCTGATGGAGCAATCGTTTGAAGCGCCTGCGATAATAGGCCTTCAAATTCCTGAGTATGTCTGCGTCGCACGGCTGGTGTTTCAAAGTCGTATCTGGTGGAAGGTAAAAAAACCGTGGTATTGCGCAACCGGATAACTGTAGGAAGTTGAGCATGCGGTATATGCGCACTGCATTTATCCATGATTAGAAGAACTTGGCGTCCGGCCATGCGAGTATCAAATGATTTCAGCCACTCGTTGAATATGGCTTGTGTCATCCATGCTTTACTGTTGTTTCGGTACTTGCAGCCGATGGTGTCAAGGTTGATGTTTTTGAAACAACGCGGACTTTTCGACTTTCCTATGACGAAGAGCGGCAGCTTGTCACTTCCATTTTCATTGCAGCACACTGCCAAGGTGATACGCTTTTGTTTGTTTGCGGCCTTCCAACTTCTTGGTTGCCAGCGAATTATCTGCCTGTGAATAAGTTTACGGAAGCACAGAGTGTCACAAAATGTTGCAAACAAGACCACTTGTTAAAACAAACCTGCAGCTGATAGAATAGCCCGGTTTCATCCATGTTGTAGAATTCTTTCCACTCGTACTTGTCCATCGTCTTCCGGATGTCAGGGAGTGATTCCTCGATGAGTGTCATGTCAACAGAACCACTCTCTCCAAAACGTCGAAAGGACTTGATTCCATGCCGGTCTTTAAATAATTTCAGCCATACATTCGAGAAATCGAACACATCATGCTCAGGGTAGAGGTGGTCAAGAAAAAGGGCTGCTTTCTATTTGATAAGATCCCCGCTCACGTTGACGCGATCCTGCTGGCTAAGGAACCACTCAACGAGAGCATATTCCATCTGAGGATACTTAACAGTCCTTTGACGTTTTGCGTTAAGATTGCTGTCGTCGGCCTTCACCAAGATTGTCGCTTTCCTCTTGAGAAGGCTTGAGATTGTAGGCTGACTGAATATCACCTTGTGCCTCTGTTCTATCCACTGGATGAGGTCCTTCTGGCTGAGCTGAAGATTCTTATCATGGTGCTCACACAAAGCAATGCTGATCTTGTCCGTCATTGTCGTGTACTGTGCGCCTTTCGGAGGCATATTGGAGGGAGAAAAGTTGGGGGGGACGGCGGGGGACTCCCTTTTTATATAGGTGGGGGGTTTGACTGGGGGTGGCGGCTGCAGCAAAAATCAAAAATGTAAACAAAGCCGATTGCAATATTTTCCCACTCGAAAAAATCCTTGAATTTTCTGTCCCTGTCTAAAGTAATAATCTCCGTAAAGTAATATTATGGCATCGGTCTCAACGATATTACTTTAGACAGGTTCTAGTGGATAAACGAGCAAGTACGAGACCGGATCTAGAAGCTAGCGATTGGTACAGAACAGGGCGAAGACCAGATCTGGGAGTTGGCGGTCGACACAAAGATCTGCGCAGACCAGATCTCAAAGCTGGCAGTCGCCACAGAGTAGTTATGGGACCAGTGCGAGATGGTGGGGGCTGACACGGTGACCAGATCCAAAAGCCAGCTTCATTGGTCAAATGTCGGGCGGTACTTGGGTGGTCCAGGGCTTGCAGCCACGATGTTTCACGTGTTGGTTTCTCATTCCATAAAGTTCTCAATCGACACGATGCGCAACCTGTTCCCTCTGTTCTCGGCCTTTGTCGCCTTTAAGTGGACCGCTGCAGAACCCGTGTCAAAACCAACCGGTAATAGTACCCAAGATGACCATCACACCAAGTCCCCTATTACCCCTCATCTGAAGGTTGACCAGTCTGACGCGCTAAGATATTTGGGACCACACGGCCCAGGTGGATTCGAGGACGATCACGTTCACTCGAACAACGAGGAGAGAAGTTTTTGGTCGTCGATGAGCTCAACAATAGCCGATGCGGTGTCATATATGAGCAGGGCTTGGAGGCTTGAATACCCGGGACGCATCATTGATCCAGAAAGAGCTCAAGTGGAGGATGAGGCGCTTCATGAAAAACTCAAGAGGTGGATACTCCGCCTTAAACTAATTATGAATCGCGCTCCGACCTACACCACCGGCGATGCCATTAAGTTACTGAGGACGATTGGAGGTCCAAGACTGCCCGTAAAGACCTTAGTTCGCTATCGTAACGACAACGATGTACGAGCCTTCGCGGACAGCTTGCTGAGAGCGCTAATTGTGGAAAACGACGACACCGCTGAGCTAGTGCTTAAAACATGTCTGGAGGCTCGTGTACACCCTGAGGAAGTCTTTCACTTGCTGCCCATCGCTGAAGATATATCAATACGTGGCATTGAAGGTATCGAAAGGCATACTGAGATCCGTCTTAAGCTCGCGCAGTGGACGAGGTATGTCCATGACTTCAGCACTCAACAAGGTGTTGACGCGCTCGAGAGGGTTGGCCTGAATGAAGCGTCTTCTCGTGTTCCCTACCAACCCGAACCTTTCGTCGTCGACACTCTTATGAAAAGTGGCGATCCAAAAGACGTTGTGGAATTTTTTGAAAGTCTTCAATCAACGACAATTCAGGGTATGTCCGCCGAGAAAGCGCAACGATGGATGCTGGCGAAATACCGAGATGAGACTGAAAAGTTAATCTTGGAAGCGTGGGCCAGTTTCCATATGATTCCAGCTGTCGCGTACCCTTCGATGCCATTTCGATTCATCCATGAGCCTCAATTCAGCGTCGCGATTGGCCCGATACGAGACGTCGACATATATGCGTGGCTCAGGCAGGTCTTGGAGTATGTGGACCTATACCGGAAAAAGGGTCACACATTCAGTGACAATGCCGTTGTTGAACTACTGCATAACGGTAAAACAATTGAGGAACTGCTGGCATATCTCAGGCTGCTAAATAACGGCCGTAAGGACGACATCAAGCGCCATAATCAACTATTAAAAGCTGCCACTAAGCAATTTCAGCCTACCCAAGCAAATTACAGGCGCGCAAAGGAGATTTTTGAGAATATTCCTCGTGGTAACACACCTGGCCGGGTGACCGAGTAAGGTCATTTGCGAGCACAGTAAAACTGCATTCGTTTTGATTCGTACTATGATGATTGTTCCATCATCTGTGTGTCTGTGGTTTCTCATTCATCTCCTCTGTAATAGCACGTATCGCATCCGTAACACGCGGGGCCTCATCGGCGACTATCAACCTAACTTCGTCGGCGATCGACGCATGCCCAGCCAAACCATGCTGTGTATATGCGCCATAGGTCGGAATGTCTCGTCTGCGATATCTCATAAACTTTTGTAAGTCACACTGCTTTGTTCTCACTAATCAATCGTCGTGGCGCTCGGGATATGTAAAATCGACCTATGTTGCGTCAAAAGGATGCAATCAAGCCGTCGAGCGTTGTTCGAGATTCGGATGACTTAGGTGCAAAATACAATACACATATATGCATTCGCTGGATATAAACAATTCAATCGAGCGCTACATCCGTGTTAGACTTGCTTATTTTCTCTAATGTAGCCAGCCACATGGTAAAGCTGATTCACAGATGTTATGTGCATGTGGTAAGTAAGATTGTTGCTTGCATGTTGTCGCATATATCTGTGTATATAAAGTCTTAATTGTCCATTGCACGTACCGATCGTAACGCGATTGAAGTGTCGCTTGCGTTTCTTCGTGTTGCTGACACATGCGCTTCCCGGACATTTTTGTTTTTATCTTGTCAGAAGGAAGCTTACGATCAATGTAATTGAGCAAAACTGCATCGATATGGTGACACGATGAAGCAAACCTGGCATTAATGAGGTGCTTCGTGGCGTAATCGATGCGATCACCGGATTTATAAATAGCGTGTGTTGTACGGACAATAGAAACCACTGCATTTAGGGTTGTGAGTTTCTTTACACCGTGCAATGAGTGCAATGAGTGCAAAGTAGTAAGTGGAAAGGTCGGCTTTATGATGACTTCGTAGTTTTTGGAACGACTAACTTGGCGCTACCCGCCGCGCTCCACGTACTTGTTCTCTATCTACACATGTACGCACACCGTTCTTACCTTCATCATCCAAGGCCTTGGTTTACCTTCGACCTTACCCCACTTCTGTGATGTAGATTCCTGTACAATCGAAGATCCTGCTCGAGCGTGTTGACCCCAGTACCTGCAATCGTGATTGAAGCGCCGTGATACGCCATGATGCGGTAGTAGTAATCATAGGTAATACAACAACCTCCTAGCAACAGGTGGGAGTTCTCAAACGTCGATTCAAATGAATCGTGCACGCGTGAGCGTGATTATTCTTGCTGTATTTGGAGGAAACCAATGCGTGGTAGACATTGTCCTGGTGCTAGAAAAGCTGTCTAATACTAACGGCCGATAATTTAGATAGCAGCGTTAGTACACGGTTTTTGGTGCGATGTACTTGCTTACAAGCTTAGCAAAACGTTACTCTGAGATATGCAAGCGACAAGATGACACCCCATTGAATTAGGTGCTGACCGGATATAGCAGCCGCGCCTATAGAGCGCTACTAATGACTGACAATATCGAGATCGTAGATACTAAAAATGAACAACTACCATGCATGCATATTGGTAGATGACATCTTAGGTATAGACGCGCTGTCCGAATAAGGAATGCACTAGTTTGGTGTGTGATTATAGAGCATGTCATTTGTGCTGGCATAGAAGCGTTGTATGAAAGTAGTTTACACGGGTCGCGTTGTATGGTCGCAATGTAATATGCGTCAAACGGCATGTGCTAGCTTGCAAACACTGACCAAGGTTGCGTAGTGCTTTCTTGTGCGCAAACAGGTGTAACGATACAGCGATTTGACATCATCGAATGAACATCTTCTATGATTGCTGGTGTTCACGAATTGCAAGCACACCAGCTTGCTTATTCACCGGTTGTCAATAACTTTACCCCAATTTTGACTGTGGTTTGTTATCTAAGATTTACGCATGTCGAACTTGTACGGCGCTCTACAATACTATTTAACGAAGTAAGAGCAAACAAATGTTTTGACACCGGATAACGGATACACTCGATTATTTGCAATCCAAATCATTCCCTTGGACATCCATTTACTGCACAAAAAACGTGGTTATCAAAATTGTTGAAATCAATGAAATTCTTTACAAGTCCATCGAATGCTTGGTCGTAAAGAGAGATTTATACCGCGCGGTCGTCCAGGTCACCCTGGGGTGGTCTGCGAATACCCTGACTCAGTTTGAACTCCTTACAGGACCCGCACCCCTCATTACACTATGGGGCTTTTCGGCTTAGGATGCCTCCAGAGCCCTGCACTACACCCTGTGTAACGGGGCAGCCCGTTACATGGAAGTGTCACTTTAAAGAAAGTGACAACAAAGAATATTAAGTGAATATTCTTTGAACAATATCACCGATAATGTTGATATTGGTGAAGCGACCAAAGGGTCTGCTCATTGGTTGATATCTTGATGATATCAACCCACCAATCGCCGCAAGACGCGCGCGATGAGTGGTGAGTAGACGCCGTCATACATTCAGTTAGATTAGTATAAATAAGTAAAGTCAAACAGAGAGACAGAGGTTAAAGACTTAATTATATCAATACAACAGTTTTACTTTTCCCTTGTCTACGCTTTCTCGTTCGCCTCGTGTACGTCTGTCGGGGCACCCGAAACCCTTGCGTTAAGTTCACGCAAGGGTGTGCCCCGTTACACCTGGTAGCACTTTGTAGTCCTTCCAAGGACCACAACATCCAACATGAACATGTTGGATGATGAAGAGACCTTTCACGCCACGCGTGAAGGGTTTACCCATTTGAGTGACATCGAATGGGGTGCGGTAGAACGAATGAGTTCTACCGTAGGCGAGTTCGCCATTAGCGCCATGTTGGAGTCTCTAGACAGAGACCAACAACATGCCGCTATAGCCAAGTTCATTCAACATGAACTTGTCGCCGAAAGGCAGAAAGTAGCCTTGCTTCACCAGCAAGGCTCTCAACAGGCCGAGCAGTTGAGAGAAATCGGTGCTCAACAGACAGAGCTGTTGAGACAGCAGCAATTCCATGCTGCTGTGGGCGGGACGGCACATGTGCGTCGTCCCGAAGTCATGAAGGCTGACATCTCCAAGTACAGTGGAGTCCCGGAAGACTCCCTGTTACTATGGTTTGTCGAACTCGACAGAGCATTAAGGGCTCGTCGCGTCGAAGATGAGCAAATGAAACTCACATTTGCTCAGACCCACTTGGCAGGACGTGCCAAAACTTGGTCCCTGGGGCTCGAGAGTAGCGACCCAAATGTGTTTAGGTCGCTAGATGACTTCAAGTCCCGGCTCAGACAAACGTTTGAGCCTCCACGGGCTAAGTTCAGGGCTCGTTCAGAGCTCCTGAAACTCAAGCAGGGTAAGCGTGATGTGCACGCTTACGCACAACATATACGACTCCTTGCGAGTAGTATAACTGCTAACCCAGTTCATGAACACACGTTGAATACGGTGTTCATGCAAGGGCTCGCAGAAGGGCCCGTCAGGAGCCACCTGTTCCGCCTTGAGCTGAATACGCTAGAAGATGCGATATCAGCCGCGAGACAGGAAGACTTTAGCATGAGACAGGCTCATGCTAGCTCAAACTCTTATCGTCCACCGAAACGACAAGATATCGGAGGTCCAGAACCAATGGACCTCTGCTATGTTGAGAGCGAGAGACCTCGCTCTTCAAACAACAAGCGATTGCAGAGGTGCAATCGCTGTCAGAAGTTAGGGCACTACGCATACGAGTGTAGTGCTCCACGCCCAGTACCAAACAGTACTGAGCGAAATGGACGACCATTTGCCAGAAAGGGCAATGGGTGTGGGTCCAGCGCTGTTGCGAAGCCGCAACAGTGAGACGGACCATCAAAAAATGGTCGGGGTCAGTAGGGGCGGAGCGCCCTACTGATTTAGCAACCTCAAGAGAATTTGCAAATCTCTTGACGAAAGTTGCTCCAGATACACAATCATTGTGTGTCTCTGCACCTGGTGATGACGTTTCGCTCATCACCTTGAAGTTGGAAGCGACAAATGATTTGTCGCTTCGTGCCCTAGTAGACTGTGGGGCGTCGAACAACTTTGTTCGTCGCCAGTCACTAGAGGGCCGTAGGCTCAAGTTCGTTGAGCGCGACATTCATCTCACGAGGATGACGGTGCGCCTTGCAACAGGCGCATCGATTACCGTTGAGAAACGTGTAGTAGGAATCCACTACACGTTAGAGGGCGAACAGTACGATGATGACTTCATCGTACTGGATCTGGATGACAAATTTGATGTCATCCTGGGATTACCTTGGCTCAGAAGGTACAAGCCAAGAGTGAGCTGGCAGCATCGATCCGTGAAGATGCCGGCCGCTTGTTCATCAGATGGCCATCTGATGAGCATCTTGGAGCGTCCACAAGCGTGTGGATGTTTTGCAAGTGAGTGCGATGGCCTCACTTGCGGTTCGGTCGTTCGCACGACCGCACAAGATCACAGTGTAGTTAATCACTACACTGTGGAGCAAGCTCCCGGCGACTGTACAGAAGTACAGGCGGCGCCAAAGGTCCACCAATCGAATAAGTCGAGTGGACCGGGACATGGATGCATGTCTAGCGGGCAGCATCTTAGACAAAAGAAACCTGTTGCCTTCAAAGGGCAACATGTAAATCCTAGGTCGACTGGATAGTCGACCGTAGAGGATCGGTCCCTGACTGTGGTTGCACAGCCACAGTCAGAAGACGTCGAGGGATGAGTCCTCACGTACATGAGGAAGGAATTCCTCAAGAGTCACTTGCTGAAGGATTATGCCTTCAGCAACCTGTGGAACGAAGTTCCCAGGAAGTAACCGAGACGTTGAACGTCTTGGTTAATGACGGATCAAGCGTAGATGCTTATACACTTGATCTGATTGTGCCTCCGAAGTTAACTTCGGAGATAACTCAGTTGCCAACACTAGAACCGAAACGGTTCTTGCGTGATCTGCGTAGTGGCAAATTCAAGTAGATCTGCATACTCGTCACAGAGGATGAGTATGTGGCCGATATTCGGTCGGCCACAGTATTTGCTGAGAACGAACGGGTTCTCAGCAGCTCATCGATGGACGAAAGTGTCCTCGATGAGAAGACTCGGATTAAGCGATACACGTCTCAATCCTGGGAGTCACTTCAGGCAAATCCTTTGTATAAGGATTTGATCGAATTCAAGGATGTATTCCCTAAATCCGTACCTTGCGAGTTGCCCAAGGACAAATGCACTCGACACGAGATCGAGCTCAAACCGGGCTCTAAGTACTTTGTCATGAAGCAGTGGCCACTGCCTCGTGAACAAGTACTAGCGATCGACAAGTTCTTTGCCGATCGCTTTGCAGCGGGCCATGTGAGGGAATCAACATGCCCTCACAGCTCTCCAACCTTCTGTGTGCGAAAGGCCACAAGAGGGTGGCGGATAGTGCACCCATTCAACAAATTGAATGCTGCAACGGTACCGGCTCAGACGCCCATACCGAGGAAGGACGTAATTATAGATGGTATGTCAAAGAGTACCATCTTTTCGTCCATGGATCTGATAATGGATTCTATCAGATCCTCATGCGTGAACGCGACATCCCGTTCACGGCAGTGAGTACCCCCAGCGGGATGCTGTGGGAGTGGCTAGTTATGCCACAGGGGCTGAGCAATGCCCCTGCAACATTCAACAGATGTGTCACAAATCTGTTGAGACCGGTGCGAGACTTCTCACCGAGTTACTTCGACGATGTGTTCGTCCATAGCCGGGCCATGGACGGAAAGACGGACGTTGAAGTTCACAGAACTCACGTTCGTCAGGTTCTCCGACTTATGCGCAGGCATAAGTTGTACGCCAACCTCAAGAAGTGTATATTCGCGGCTAGCGAAATACCACTTCTTGGGTGCATCGTGGGTAAACACGGCGTACGCCCTGATCCCGAAAAGATCAAGGCGATCACCGACTGGCCATTGCCAGTCGATGTCAAGGGACTAAGGAAGTTCCTTGGTCTAGCGGCGTACTTGCACAAGTACTCGCGCAACTACGCCGAGATGACTGTTCATCTTTCTTGCTTGCTCAAGAAAAATATCAAGTGGTCATGGAACGCTGAGTGCCAGCGCTCCTTTTAGGGTATCAAGCAAAGCTTGATGCAATCGCCGATCTTGGCGATTGCAGATCAGGACAGACCATTTCATGTGGTCTGTGACGCCAGCGATTTTGCAATCGGCTGTGCGTTAATGCAGTTCGATGCAGATGGCGCGGAGCGCGTCATCTGTTATCAGTCGCGTCAGCTGCAAGCAGCTGAGCGTAATTACCCAGTGCATGACAAGGAACGCCTTGCCATGAAGTACGCACTGGATAAGTTTCACGTCTATCTCTTGGGAGATAGACCGTTCATCGTGTATACCGACCATGCGTCACAGCCTCTGCCTGTTCCGACAGAGTGCTGGCAGTCCGTTTCAATTGACTTCGTCTTCAGGTTTTCCGAAGACGACCACAAGAATAATTGCATTCTTGTGTTCGTTGACCGGTTCAGCAAGATGGTGCATCTTGCTGCTGTCCCTGAGTCCATCACGGCTCAAGGTTGTTGTCGTGTCTTTCTTGACACGATCTTCCGACTTCACGGGTTGCCCTGTGAACTCGTATCCGACCGTGACCCTCGGTTCACGGCGGCATTTTGGCAAACCGTGTTCCGTTCTCTCGGAACACGATTGAAGATGTCTACTTCTGACCATCCCGAAGTAGATGGTCAGACGGAACGTGCGAACCGTGTCCTCGAAGAGATCCTTCGAGGATATGTCCACTCGTTTTCGAGTTGGAACGAATTCCTACCCATGGTGGAATTTGCCATCAATAATTCGGTGCATGCTTCCACACAGCACACACCGTTTTACGTGAATGGTTTACGCCATCCACGTGTCCCCACCCTTCTAGAGTGTGACTCTTGGATAAGGGGGGGAGGGACTCGCTCGAGCAAAAACCGTTTTGGCTCTTGCTCATCACGTGTTGACGCTAACGTCGTCACGTATGATGCTGATGTCGATCAAGTCGACATCGATGAAGAAGATCACCTCAGTAATAGCGTCGCCGCTATTACTGATGCGGATGATGATGACGATGCTGGTATATTCAGCATCGTCAACGATTATTCCAGCGAGGAAGAAGACAACCTCGCTGAAGAAGAGAGCAATCTCTTAGCCAGTGCGCACGAAGCGCACTGAAAGACAAAACAAAGAGTCAGCAGAGAACTCCCTGCTGACTCGAGATTCGGTAGTCCGTTTCGTTCGGGACTCCATTGCATATGCGGTGGACCTTCAGAAACGGAACGCAGACAAGAATGGAAGAGCAAATGTTCTTTCGTTTAAAGTTAATGACCTAGTACTACTGTCTACGGTAAACTTACCTGGACATGCAGTCACTAGTGTCGGCAGTAGTAAACTACTGCCGAAATACGCTGGGCCATTTCGAGTGTTGCATCGCAAGGGCAATGCATACACGATCGAATTGCCACGTAAGAAGCGCACGCATCCTACGTTTTACGTGGGGCGACTCAGACCGTACTGTCGGTACGATCCTTCTTCTTCCGATGAAGATAGCCCCCACATTCAAGAACATCCGTCAAGATCTTGCGTTCGCGCTCCAGACGATCCGTCTGGTCGAGCAGATAAGATACCTCGGAACTTAACTGAGATATCTCCCCGCGAGCTGTCGTCAGCTCGCCGAATAGGGAGCGGACATCCCGCTCGACCTGAAGCTGCGCTGTGGCGTAATCGGTGCGGTCTCTCGCCCGATCAGCCTCGCGATCCTTGCGGTTCTTCCGCACGGTATCAGTCAAAGCGTAGCGCCGGTCGCGCTCGTGCTTCAAGTCATCGCGCGATTCTTCGATTGCGCGGTCCATCTCGTAAGGGTCGAGATGGTGAGCAGAATCATCTGGAGGAGGTCTTTCCTCCTCCACCACATCCTTTGGTGGATTCTCACGGTGGTCAACGCTTTCTGTTGGAGCGTATCTTGATCCACCGTGACGATTCAGGATCAAGGACGAGCTACCTCGTCCAGCGGCGGGGATATCCACCCTCTTGGAAAAGCTGGGAGCCCCGCTCTCAGCTGTTGATGGATGTTGAAGGTCTCGTCCGCCAGTATGACGAGACCCATCCGATGAGTCCTCGTGGCCCATCGGTAAATACGCGCCCTAGGCGCTTGTAGACGGATTGCAAGTTTGCAATCGCGTCACGCATCTCCTCCGAGATGTGTGCCCTTCCCCAGGGCGAGATTAGGGAATACACGTCCCTATGTGCACGCTGCGAGTTTTCAACACAACTCGTACAAGGGTCTCCCCATGTGAGGCAAGGAATGCCTGCCTCACTTGATAATCGATGCAACCGGTACCTAGCACCGGTTGGCGTTCGCTTTTCGAACCTGAGGCGTGTCGCCTCAAGCTTCTTGAGCCACCCTTCTCGTCCAAAATTCTTTACGTTTTGGACGAACGCGTTCCACGCAGCCAAAAGCGAGGCTTTGTCACGCTTTTGGTTGCTGTTGTACCATCGATGTCTAAGGAAGACATCGAGATAAAAATCTTCTTCAGCGCGAAAGTTGCTCGCGCTAGGACTCAAGCTGTGAAGCTCAGTCGCATCGAATAAAGGTATTCAATGGTGTTAGCTTGTCTCGTGAGACAAGCCATTGAAGAGCCGTTCAGGCAAACGCCACGGCTTCAGCTCATCACGTTTCACGGTAGTAAACTTGTTGGTACCACGGTTGTCAGTATGACGATGGCATGCACCATCGTCAGGTCGCTCGTGCGAAGGAGCACGAGCTGATTGCGGTGATGAGCAATCATACTCATCATCAGATTCATCATCACTGCCGAACAGACTGTTTTGCAACATAGGAGTCCGTTCGTTCGGCAGTGGCCTTGGCGAATACTGAGGAGTCGCCGGTGATCGAGACGCCTCTGGAACATTGCCCGAGTCAGACACGTCTGACTCGCCAGAGTAGATGACCTCAATGTCGTGGTCATCATGCGCACGCGGTGCTGTACCGCTTGCACCTGAAGCACCTCTTGCTGCAGGCGAAGAACGAGCAGCAGACGACGAATCGTCTGCCGCAGAGGCTGGCACAGTAGCGGGCTGTGCGTGTCTTGATTCACCCCGCATAGACATGTTAACTATGCGAGGTCGGGTGGAAAGTGAATGGGACGGACCCAACAAGTGCTCGCTGTCCCAATGGTGTCCAACGGGTGGCCGCCATATATCGATAGTCACACGGTGACTATCAGTTAAGGGGTGTGTGATGTAACGGGGCAGCCCGTTACATGGAAATTGTCATTTGAGAGATAATGACAATAAAGAATATTATGTTGAAAGTTCTTTTAACAATATCACCAATAGTGGTGATATTGATGGGTCGACCAAAGAGTCTGCTCATTGGTTGATATCTTGATGATATCAACCCACCAATCGCCGCAGGACGCGCGCAATGAGTGGTGAGTGGACGCCGTCATTTATTCAGTTAGATTAGTATAAATAAGTAAAGTCAAACAGAGAGACAGAGGTTATAGACTTAATTATATCAATACAACAGTTTTACTTTTCCCTTGTCTACGCTTCCTCGTTTGCCTCGTGTACGCTTGTCGGGGCACGATACCCTTGCGTTAAGTTCACGCAAGGGTGTGCCCCGTTACAACAGATGTAGATGGTCTCGCTATGAAACGTACGATTTGTGATCGTATACATCAAAACATCTCCGATCACGATATAATTTCAATTTAGATGTGCATTTAGATGGCAACTTGGACTCTTAGCGTGATCTATACAACCATTATGACAATACCTTGCGGGGCTGCACGGAGTTACTGGTGATTGTTTTTTCTTTGATTTTTCCTCCAGTGTCAGCATCAACCACCAGTAGAACCAATGTAAAAACAATTGTGCCTCATTAGTTCTTTCGAGAATTACTCGCAAAAGTCCGCGGGATTCGCCTCTATCGGTCACACCTGACTCCAAAAATACTGCCTCGTCTGAGCTCAAGTATGTCTCCCCGCCTGCTGCCACAAACAATTTCCATACCCATGTATCGTGGATGCGTCGAGACCTCGATCCAACTCTTCGTCTCCGACCGTTTCCCAGATTCATGCCCCAGCCAAGGTGTTAGATTGGAAACTTCTCGGGGAAGCGTACAGTGGTCGCAATAGTGGGATAATCATCTCTTATGAGGCGCAATCGGATGTGAACAGCAACTTTTGCCTGCAACCTAACTCAATTTGCCTGGCGTTTCAGATCTCCTGTGACACTATACCATCCGGATGCTTTAATCGCGTGCCTCTATCTATAGCTCAACTCGCCCCACAATCGTTGCGACGAGTCGTATTGGCCCGCGTAGCGGATTTGGAAACCGAGACCCAGTTCAAACATTTTCATCAAGACCGAAAAGGTATTTATTTACATTGCAATTGGTACGAATCCCCCCTCCACCTTCCACGTCGCAGTAAGCTCCTCCATTAGTGCTTCTGCTACAATCAAGGTGTTGTGAGATTGATCACATTAGGGAAGTGTATCTCGGCAGGTCATAAGATTCTCAGTTTTCATGTACTGGACGATCTGCCGCGCTTGCAACTTGTACCTTGAACATGAGTGTCGGCACCAAAAAACAATATGGGTTTCGTTTCACGCTATAAATGTGTTTGAAGAACTGCACTCCGGCAATCTCGATCTGTCGAATCCCTGACAACCGTGCAAACAGCGACGATCTCAATCCGAACCTTGGTCGACAAGGTCCTTCAATGTGACCGTCAAGAGATGATGAAAGGCCATTGCTATCTAGAAATTCTCCATGATTATTTCTTCAAATACTTACCGGTATAGGCGGAAGTTTAAATATGGTACTTGGGATTAAGGTTTAAGTCGAAGAAAATACATAGCCTGATCACAGCATATTCATAAGTAGATGCCGCAGAACCGTGGCGCAACCAGAATCGATCATCCACTACGAATCGCCCTGTATCGTTGATACCACTTCTGTCCAGTTCGTTGTTCTCCATGTAATTTTCAGGTGTTGACCGCATAACTTCAATAATATATATGTTGCACCACCCAATCTATGGTTTTATTCGTTCGTATTCAATATTCACTGCTTTATTTTGGCTTTCTAGCCACATTCAAGCCCCTTAGATCCTTGGCCGCCACACGAAACTAATGAAAGTGCCTTTTTATCATTTGATTTGATCTACTCGTACGTGTAGATCCCTCTCCATACATAAATGCAACCAGCTTCTGTATCTTCTAACTTGGCATCTTGACCTCTGTAACAGCCGGCCTCCAATTAATGGGGTCTCATCACTTCAAAATGGTGTTTGTTTACCCGATCTCAATTATATTCCTGCATAGGAAAATCACAGCTCAGATCAGCTTCGTCGATCCGGAACGGGCCATTATATGTTCTCCACTCCTCTAGGTGATATTTATGTACCCTTCTAATGCGAGTATTCCTTGCTCATCGCACAACTATAATTTTCCTTACTTCCGTGCCTATATTACCTTGTCAAGTATTTTCTGGTGACAAAACTGCATCAAAATGTCACCGATTTACCTTTTCGATCTTCAACGGATTCTATGGTAGATCCGAATTCGTTTTGCAATATAAACTGAAGTGAATAATTGAAGTTTAGTACCCGAGATCTCCAATCAAACGACATGGTCTCCGCAACTTCCATTAAGTCGGAACGGCATACATTCTACAAATGTGCCAGCCTCCGATCATTTCCCTCTTTCACTCGATCTATATGGATACACTTGTGATCCGAGCTCAATTTCATGGGATTCCTGATCAAGTTTATGTCCCTTATCCCGATCTTGAATGGTCATGTCGAGGCTTTTGTTCGCTACGTAACTTGCTCGATGGTATATGCGTCGTAGATGGCATATATCTTGACGTGGTCCACGTCGCGTCGTTTGGTGATTTCTTTATTGTCAAAGTGGACTTCAACGTCGATCGCGGGTTCCAACGTTGAATCAAGCAAAATGATGTGTCTCCACGAACGCGATTTTCGGCTACATTCAACGCGACTGTCAGCCGTTCATCATAAAAACACATTCCTTTTGCTAGGAATCATTGATATACATTTATCCCGACCACGTCAAGTCTGCACCGTACACTCAGCCGTATCATTTGCTTGCGGCCTGTACATCAAAGTTGCACGCTGATTCTATTCGGCAACTCCATTAAAATTTAAAACGATGCCGACGGTAAACGTGGCTCCCGATGGTGACGGATCACTTGACTTGCGCCAATTATTGGAAGACGCATTCATAGTCATGTTCAGCGTTTGTCGGAACTGTCCAGGATGAAGTTGCCTTCGCAATTACATACCCCAAAAAGATATCCAGCCACAGCATCAGCTCTGGGGTGCATATGAACGATCGTGGAAAGGATGGAATTCGGTTCATCTTAATGCTCGAAATGAATACATAGCCTGCAAATGTCCTAGTGACCCATCGTGGAATACGAGAAGGGCTTTAGCGGTATCATCACCAACGCACTCTCCCACGTAAAGTTGCAAGCCTCGATATAAGCTGTTTTAGAGAAAGTGGTTCTAATTTTTTGATAGGTCCTTTTGATCCCTTCAAGACCTCTTTTCAGACTAGTGTGGAAAGCGTGTAGGAAGTCTTGTTGTAATAATTATAAGATCACCAAATGAACCAATTACAAGCATCCTTCTAGCGGCTCCAACAGCTCAAGGTACAATTAGCAATCCGCTTCCATCTTTTTCATATTTGGGCGCGAGTCTAGTACTCTTTTTTCTCTTCCAAACTTCATCTTTCTTGTCGCCGATCATCTAACAGTCTGGATATCTTTCATGTGTCTGGTTCATGCAATACGTTCAAACTTGTTGTAAGACCTCTTCTTGCAAATCTTCATGTTTTCGATGCCGTGTAACCAATACCGTGGTAATTGAATTTTGTTTTTACTACATGGTCGAACACTATTTGGTTCCAGTATATCATTCAGTCGTTCAAGCGATAAGATTCTGTATATCCTGATCTGAACTGACGATCTTGCTCTATTCTTGTTTCAAAGTCGTACGTGCCATACGATGAGGATTCACATTCCGTCCCCGCTTCATGTGTAGGAACTTACGTATCGGCAGGTCCTACGCTTCTATATTGCCTGTTGCCGTAGCGGCTGTAATTCCTGCGATTTGCAGTCAATCTCGCCTCGCATCTGTCGTATCAAAAGGTCCGATTTAGTACAAAAAATGGCCCCCTAGTATGATCTATGAGGGGTTAAAAAATAACAGCAAACCGCGGTAGTCCACTTCATTGACTGTCAGACCCGTTGCTCACTTCTACGCGGCTTTTATGGTAATTTAGTCAGTTGGCGCACATATGATTACGCTGTACTATCAACCCTTTTATTGTGTCGGTATAGATCCGTCGAGACTGACTACGAATAGACACTTGCTTGCTTCTACCGTAGGTGCAGATATGTTTTTGTATGCTTAGGTTTTTTCGTGGAGCGATCGCGAATAGTACTTCCTCTACCTCCTCGCGGGATGTTATACAAGCAGAAATAACGCCAAGTATTCCGTCCTCTATCTTCTCGCACTTCCTAATGTCACGCGTCCAGTTTGATTGGAGTGATGTCTACCTTTTCTGTCGTCTATTTAGTCTCGATGATTAAAATAACCCAGTAACGTCAAATATCGCGCAAGCACTTGTATTGCATGTATGATCAAGAAAAGCTACATCCGGAATCTGAAGAAAGGCGACCACCTTTTTTCTCAACCGTTTCGTCGTAGATTTCATTGGTGGGTTTCATGATCCGCTCGTGAATGTTACCGGCCAGTATGCTCAATCGTTCTTATGCAGCAGAGCTGCGAAAACAGCCCATTTTATGCGAGTATAAACCACGACCAACGGAGACCTACCCGGATCGAATTGTGTCAGAATTCATGTCTGGACGAACTAGACCTTTGACACAACGAACGCGTTTGTAGCCTTTTTACAAGGCATTTTGCCTTTAGGATCGTGATCACCTTCGTCATAACGAGCATGACCAAGATAGCCCTGAGTGTTGGGATTATAGTCGGGTTCGCCTCGCCAATAGAGTCTAGTTTAGAACGCTTTCAACTGTGGTCGAACCGAATCTGGTCACTCCGAATTTCATCTGCGTGTAACTCCATTATCTCCTTACGACTAATTTTCATGATATTCTGCCTCCCGCAGCTTCATACTTTGCGGACGCGTTGATCGCAAATCCTAATAAACCAAATGTTTGATTCAGACTTTCTAGAAACGAATGCATCGATCGCAACATCTAGGGAAACGTTACATTGTTTATCATTCATAGGTCGTTTAGATTAGCTCCCAACCCTGCGAGTGAGGCTCTATGTCTCAGACATATCGCCTTACGTCGTGAATAGAAACTTTTATCTAGGCTGATCGATATATTCCTTCTATCAACATACCCATGAGCGTATCTCCAGTTTGTCATATAATGAAGCCCACGATATAGCTGGGATCAATATGTCATCGGTATAGGACGATCGACCTACATCTGATGGTTCCTAATCGATATTCGATTCACCTGTAGTAAACATGTCGATCAAATTGGGCGATCCCGCGGCTGTGAGAACCTGACTTTGACCGATCTTGAAGTATCGAAGCGACTCATTGTCATCAACCGTTGATAAATCTGAAGGCATCCTGCGCGATCTCCGAGGTCGATGAATCTGGAATTACGTGATCCTGCCGGTCCAGTAGTTACAGTTGGTACCCATCAAAGTTTGCGACTACCCTAAAGTTTAATTTGTGGGCGGACTAACGACGATCCTCACTTCTGTCGACCCTCCCACCGGGATCGCCACCTGTTGATCTTTGGCTATGTGTGGCATGGTCGATCGCTACGGGGTCTTCGTCCGACTAAGAGGATCCTCACTTCGTCTGGCAGACGAAGAGTCTCGTCTGCTGAATTTAGTTGTATCCCTGCTGGGGCCATACAGTCCATACCCAAGATTGCTTCTTGGCCTAGTTCATCCCCTACCCAGGCATCGGGCTATACCATTAAGGGTGATCTTGATCCTCGTGCGTCCTTCCGTCATGTCAGTGTTTTCACCAGTACATACGCACTCTCCTTTTTGGCTCACGTCGATGATGGTACAGCCTAACTTACGAGCAAAGGTTGTGTCAAAGATCGAAGCTTCACCATCAGAATCAAGTAACATAGTGACCTTTCGTTATTGGTCTTTCACACCGCCTTGGCTTGTTTGAAACACATTTTAGCGTATGGTACTGTGATTCAATATCCCCGGGATCGCTTGGCACGTTTACGGGTAGATGATATACAGAATGCAGTGGGCAATGGTTGTTGTCGTCTAAATACGAAGCACTTGTGCTGCAAACGCAGCGATGATTGAACCTTCAGAAATCACGGTTTGCACTTTTCGCTGATCGAGTTCATGCCTGCGACACTTGCAAAAAGTGGCGCAGGAGTACTTACTCGTTTGCTCGCAGAAAGCTCTACTCGGCCACCTGTTCTCACACAATGGCGAATGCCCTGACGTTCCACTGCGTCTTCGTTGACTACAAAAAGGCTCAATTGTAGCTTTTAACACTCATCGAGTTCCGGTCAACCGAGACAAGCTCAGAAGAGTAAAACGGCAGTGACGATGGTCGAGGGTGTCGATGGCAGTCAAGATTCGCGCCGAGCAAAAGACGTCGTAGAGACATGCAGTGATATCTGAGTTCATCTTCCGCACTTATGCATGTGTCTATGTGCATAGTTACTTGCGTTGTGCTGTCTGACGAATGTACAACGCATGAGAATGCAAACTTGTGGGGTCAGCATTCTGTAAACGACATTTTTCGGTTTGCATAGCAAAACGTTGGCTTCTCCCTGGACGAAAAGAAGTGGCACGAAAAACTTCCGAGGGACGTGACGATCACATTGATTCCCAATATCAAACTGACTCGTACGGAGGCCGCAATACTACGGAATACTGATGGCTCGGGGCAAGACAATTGCAAGTAGAGCGTCTAAACGTCAAGCCACAGTAGCTAACGGTCAAGCCCAGGAACGCATGAGATCGATGAGCTTTCGGTGTGATTCAAAGGTGGCGTGGCGCAATGAATGGAGGGCTGGCAGCCGATAGGTTGAGGGCATCGACTGTTGGACGCTGTCATCTGTGGGTCGAAGCATGATCCCCAAGGCTTGTCTAAATCAGAAGCAAGGCGTGAGTTGCGTAACGTGTCCAAGAGGTGCCAATCCAGAATGCCTCTTACGATCCACAATACTGGTGCGAAATGACAACGACGACGATGACGATGGCGATGGCGAGACGGAACCAAAAGACACCACGAGCAACTTTTGTCATGACAAGCGCCACGGAAGGAAACGAACGGCTCCGACATACATTTGCATCTAAAGTACTAGAAATGATGTCGTCAATCGCTCGCCAGTTTTGCCATCGGTACGACAGTATTATATGCGCACATAGCATCTCGAATTCCAAATTAGTAGTTGTATTGTAGTTGGTGTGTATGGACGTCGACGGGCACGCGAAGAGGCAGTAGCGACAGATTCCGTGGGGTTCGTGCGCACGTTATGCCCACAACGTCAGTCCGTCGTCGGCTGTGTACGTATGTACGTATGTACGTATGTATGTGTGGACTGACCCCTTCTACGGCCGCGTGGCGGCAATGTACATGGCCCACGAGCGTGAGAGGCCGTCGTCCATTGTGACGTTTCGCAGCTTTGTCAGGGCAACGTCCTTGTCGATCGTCGCGTAGTTCATGTAGAGCAGCGACAGCCAGGGGTTCGTCTGTTCGTCCGTGAGCACAATGGGCTCGCGCGAGAGCACCTGGTCCCATTCTTGCGCGACAAAGTCGTACGTGCGCACAAACTCCGTGACGGCCGTCGCAGGCAGCATCTGAATGCCGTGGATCGCGTACTTCTCGCCACTGAACCACGTCGCGTAGTTGACCTTATTGTCAAAGAGGATGCCCATGACCTTGTTGTCGCGATAGCGGTCCGGGTGCGCGCGGTTGCCGTCTTCAATGAGAAAGTACGTCTGGATCGCGCGTGCGTTGAGCTTCACCATGAGCTTCCCGACCGTCTCGAGGTGCTTGTCACCCGTCACTTGGCCCATGAGCGTCATGCCGTAGAAAAAGTTCATGTCCTCGGACGTGCTCTCTTCGTCCTTGCCGTCGGCCAGCGCCGTGATGCCGTGCGAGTACGAGTGGCCGCGGAACCAGTCGAGGCTCCGGAACTTGGGAAAGTGCGGGTCGGCCGTCGACGGGTTCGCCACGTCGCGGATCAAGAAACCGGCCATGCGGTTGAGCGCCGGGATGCCCGCCCACGTCGGATCGAGCTTGTTGACGATCGCCGCCGCGACGATCCAGTAGCCGTAGTGGTAGTGGTGGTCGTTGTACATGGTGTTGCCAAAGTCGACGTTCGGGTCGTGCAGCGTGAAGCCCTGCGAGCTCACGACGCCGCGGTAGATCGTGTCGTAGTTGAGCGCGTTCGTCCACGAGTTGTCGAGGAAGGGCGTGAGGAGCCCCTCGAGCTTTGTCATGCAGCGGACGACCAGTGCCGTGTCGTGGGCGCCGACGACCGACGGGTCGCCCGCCATGAGGCACAGCGACGCGTACTTTTGCGCGGCTTTGCCGTTAAAGTAGTAGCTCTGCCCCAGCGCGATCGTCCACTGGGCGTCAATGTCCGCGATCAAGTGCTTCTTCAGCTCGTGCGCCTCGACGTGCTTCGCGTGGGGTCTTCGGGGCGGGTAAAAGTCCACGGGGAAGTCGATCGTCTCCAGCAGCCGCCACTCGGGCGGAGACGACGTCGTCACGACGCCCTGCATCAACCCGCGCGTCGTCGAGTGCGCGGCGACGCCTTCGGCCTCAACGGCGTACCTTCGGTCGAGCGTATCCACGTGGTGCACCTGCGCGTAGTGCAGCATCCCGTGGGTGCAGTCGCCGCTGGTCTTCCACTTGTAGGCGTACGCGTTTTCGTTGTGGGCTTCCACGCGCCCGCCGTCGAGGACGCAGCTCGCCGTGTCGTCAAAGATGCGCTGCTCTTGGGCCGACGCGTCGGGGATCAGCGCCACGCGCGCAGTGCCCGTGAACGGCTGCGCCATGTCGAGTCGCGAGCGGCCGTCGAAGTAAAGCGTGACGTGGCTCGAGAAGTAGAGCGTCCACGTGGCGCTGTTGCTGAACTGCAGCACAAAGCGGTCGTTCGTCAGCGCGCGGCCGAGCGTCTCGGCGGCGTCCGCACCGTTGACCGTCTCGATGGTGTACAGCGTCTCGAAGCGCGGCGTGAGACCCGCGTAGTGCGACGTGACAAAGGCCATCCCGCTCGCGAGTGTCGTCTCGAACGTCTTGGACGGGTCGGCACGCGACAAGAAGCGCAGCTGCACGCTGAGGTCGTCCCAGTCAAACACCTCAAAGACCGGGCGCGACGCGTTCGAGAACTCGGTCGCCGAGAACGTGAACTCGGCGACTTGGCCGTGGAGATAGTACGCTTCGGCGTCGCCGTTGCCCGTCAGACCGCCGCCAAACAGTCGCGTCGTGTACGGGTAGTTCATCGTGAGCCCGAACGGCTCCTTGAAGAGGGACGGCGACACGCTGTACGGGTTCGTCCACACGGGGTACACGACCTCTTCGTCTGTGGTCGTGGCGCCAATGATGTTGCCCCACCAGTCGTTCGTGGGGATCGGACGGGAGCCCACGATCCCCGCAGCGAGGAACCTGGGCGGCAGCAAGTCCTTCTGCGCGTCCGTGTGGTTGAAGAGACTGTCTGGCGGGGCTTCGGCGTTGAAAATGGGCGTGAAGAGGTCAAACTTGGCGTCCGGGGGCACGGCCGTCGCGCTTCGGAGCGTCGAGATGCTCGGCTTGAAGACGCCAAAGACAGCTGCCGTCAGCAGCAGCGTCGAGGCGATAGCGACCACACTCCATCGACCGATGGGGCGGCGGCTGGTAGGCGAAGCAATCAGCGACGTCGCTCGGGTCTCGAGCAACGGGCGCACTTCGCCGCTGTCGTGGGGTCTCGCCGTACTCGACTCGATCATGTCTTTGCACTGACAGGTGGGCAGGCAGATCAACAGACGGATAGACAGACAGACAGACAGCGTCCCGGGCGTTCGTGTGGGGGAGTGGGGCTGCTGGACGTGGTGCGGCGAACGAGGCAAAGTCGAAAGTGTTTGTTCCACTCGATGCTCCTGTCTCGTTCACTTGAGACGAAACGTATCATCGCGCAGTCGATCGATCGATCGGTCCGTCCATCTATCTATCTATCTATCTATCTGTCGGTCGGTCGGTCGATCGATCGATCCATCGACGTAAAAGTCGATCCATCTCCTGGCTATCGATCCATCGATCTACCTGTCTCCTGTCTGTCTGCATATCGATCGATCATCGAAAGGTGAGCTGATACTGTGCCGTCGCATCAGCCACTACGTACGTATCTTCAGCTGTTACGGAACCATAAAACGGCGTCGATCATATGCGGCAAGACGTTATCGTCGCGTCGTCGAAACCGGGCAGAAGGGCCACACTCTGTCCCGGGTCGTCGTGTCGAGCGATTGAACCAATCACAGGCGCCGATGCTCCCGCGCGTCGGACGTGACTGGTCAGAAAGATGTTCCACGACCACCGGTCGTCCCATCGAACGGCAGAGCTGCAGTTCCCTCGACCTGCGACGAGTCAAGTGGCAAGTGCAAGTGACGCACGTACCGAAAAGTGCGCCGTCCGGACGTTTTGTCATGCAAATGTGATACGTCTGGGAAGTTTCTCTGCACGCGCAGAGCACGACTACCACCGACGATGTGGTGCGTGCTGCCGCCTGTCTGCCTGCTGCTTCGATGCGTTACGAGACGACCGCAGCATGTTGACGCCATCGCCAGCCATCGGCGACCAGATCCCGTAGGTGTCGCAGCGAACTACTGGCGTTGTGTTGCAGTGGTGCCCTCTCGTGTGGGGTGGGCGCCATCATGTTCCCGTGCTGCGCGGACGTTGCAGCGCCTCCGATCTCTTCTTTTCTGTTCTTTGCTGGTAGAATCCGCTCGATGGCTGCTAACCACATGCGTACAAGACACGACCAGATCGCAGGACATGTCGGCTGATAGTGGTTCAGACGAGCGAGACAACGAGTTGGTGTTGCGCGTCGTACTATTCGAGCGTACCATCTGAGTGGCTCTTCTGTCGCCGTCTTTCACATCTGCGTGATCGAAAAGGCAATAAAGCCGTGGAAACGATTGGAGACGTTTCGATGTAGCAAAATGGGTCAGTGACCAAAAGCGCACATCGAAAAGGTGTATATTCTGTTCTGGAGTGTGGGTGCACTTGTCGCGTGGACGCTCGAGCAAGATAGAAACGACTTGCTCCGAAATGCGCCGACTGGTGCGAATATGAGACACGAGGACTAAAACTTGGACAGCGGTCCAGCGCTTATCAGATACGGCGCAAATTATGGATGGGTTCGATCGCATTGAAACGAGCGTACTTGTCAATAGAGCTCTTCAATCATCGATCGACTGACTGACAGTGGCTTCGAGCCAACTCAAGCGGTGCTTACCGGCCAAAATAACGCGCAGACACATAGCAGTCGAGCCGCACGACAAAGTCGAAACTCACTGCTTCTCTCATTGTCTACGGGTCAGAAGCTCAAGAATGCCATTCGATGCAACTCTAGCCACTTTCTTGTCAGCATAGTGAGACATCTTTCGTTGACGTCTTTGCTGCGATTCTTCTTTCGTCCTCATGAGCCGGTGGCAACAGCGCTTGTGTCTCAAGTCTGTGAGTCGTAAGCACATGCGTTACTTCTTGCACGCGTTCACGACGTCGAGCAGGAAATGTACCGATACTGCATTACAGCAGCGCTGAGTCCAGCTTCCAGTGACGTCTCTGCCCAGCGACTCGGTCGGCTCGCGCACGCACCCTCGAGCAGCAGTGTCGTTTGCATCTCGAACGAGAACCTCTGCGGGTCGATCCTGGAAGTTTCGTGCTGACTACCCGTACAGATGGGATGCCGCTCTCTTTCAGGGTTTCGCAATAACCACCCAGCATCGTTGTCTCTCGCTCGGAGGTTTCGTGATAACCACCCAATGTCGTAGTCTTGCACAGCCAGCGACCGCGTACTTTGATGTGAAAGAACGAAGGCGTTCAGGTAGTCCTTGCACCGCCCACGCGCCATACTCGAGCTGCTGCTTTACTGCGCTTCCTCACTACCGTCATAGCACCGGTAGCGCTGACGAGAAAAGCAGTTTCTTTCGTGCGCGACACGTGCGCGACAACGCCGCTCAGTAACGTACCGGCGCTGCATTCCTTTCGTCTCACTTTGGCCGACGAATACCACCCAACCTCAAGTCAACTAGCACCTACCACGTCAACTTCAAGTTCATGGGTCGCGAAGCGTCACGATGGCTGTAGAAGTCAGGATGTCTACGACGACAGCGTTTCAGTCCGGCACCTACGAATGCTGCCGATCCCTCCTTCGTAGATGAACCGATCTCGTGCCACGACGTCTTCTTCGGGCCCGCAAGTGATCATCATCATCACGATCATCATCATCGTCATCTTCGTTCCACTCATTCTACAACGTGACTCCAAGCACACAAGCCAACCAACTCCACTACCACTTACCAACTACCGCACCCGCACAACGCCAGCATGGGCACTGACCACCACTTTACCGTTGAAGAGGAATTCTCCAAGCTCGAGCTCGTGCTGAACCAAGCGGCGGGCGACACTGCTGTCTGTCTCCGCTTGTTGAAGAAACAATTGTCCGACTACGACCACCGCAATGGCAACATCTTTGCCCACTCGGCCCTGTCGTACTTGCGCAGCGACATGCGCTCGGCCAAAGACACGGCCATGCACCTGAAAAACGTGGCGCATCAGATCAGCCATAGCCTCAAACCGTCCAAGGCCGAGCTCATTGCTGCTCGCCATGCGATGAACTCGACGACCAGAGTCATGGAAGCGTTGACGGCAACCGCTCGCAACTATGACAAGGAGAACGGCCAGTCAAAGGGCATCAAAGGCACGATCGACGCGGTGCTGGGCGGTCGTCACGACAAGGACAAGCACGAAAAGCACTCGCTGTTCGGGAAAGAGACTGGCGCGGCCCACGGCAAGAACATGGCACCGGAAGGAGGACTGTTTGGTGCAAAGAGAGAAGGCGACACGACGCACGGCGTGCTGCCTGGCGAGAAGGACGAGCACCACAGAGGGTTTGCTGCTGCTGCTGCTGATAAGAATGGCGGCGGCATCATGGGGACAACTGACACTGTGGAGGTGCTGGTGAAGAAGAACCTGCGTGACAATTTCAACCTCAGTGCGCTGGATCACCAGATCTCGACGGCCGAGAAGGTGCTGTCGCCCTCGATCGTAGAGCGTGCGAAGGAGGTGATCCACGACGTCAAGGACAAGTTGACGGGCGACAAGACGAGTCCGACCCACGTTGACCACGTCCACGGCAGTCGTCACGCCACGCACCCATCGGCGGTCCACTCGACCGCTATGTGATGAAGAAGCGGAGCTCATGCAGGAGACGGGACGAGATACGCCTGTAGCTATGGGAATCATTACTCAGTAGCTGCTGGTAGTTTGCATTACTCTTTTTTTTAATTCCACATAATGATTGGCAAAATCAGGTTATGGCAACCACCTGCGTGCACTCGACCCCTTGTGAATTGGGGGACACGTGCGCGAGTGAATGAGCTGAGATTGTCTCGCTCGTGACCGAATGATAGCAGGAATTGGCTGTTGCTGAAGCAGTGAGTCTGATAGAAACTGCAATCATTGTCTCGGGTTATGGTGGGAATGGGGTGGTGTTGAGACCGTAAATGCGTAGGAGACGTCATAACGTCTCCCATGAGTGGGGCAGGCTCGCATGAACACACAAACTTTACTACTACTGCGTCGCGGGTCGTGTGCTGAAGACACTGCTGAAAGACTGTTTTGACCGACTGTCTTTGGGGCACAAAGTTCTCGCGCGACCAGCACGAGGTGTCGTATCCATCAAAGGTGTGTCTACGTTCAAATGGATGGATGGACGCTATACTCAACAATTGAGGTCTGCGGACCTGCATACTCGATGCAACTCGACTCACCCGTCAATGCCACACTCGACCAAGACGCGTGCTTAGACGTGCTGTACCACAGAATAGCAGCACTGTGCGCGTGTTATGACAATCCATCCCGTAGGAGGCATGAAAAACTAGGAACGTAGGATTCATCTACCCGTGCCGCCATTCTTCGCCAACTTTGTCGTCCATGTGGTTGTAGTACTTTGCCGTCTGTGAGCTCGGAACTAGACAGAAAGTAGCTTACAATCGTGTTTCTGCTACCGTAGCCATCACGGACGGCTACGTCCTGCGCGTTACCCGTAAACTTTCTCATGGAATAGAAACGACGTCACTTGACATCGACCAAAGGCTCAGCATGTACTGTACCGTCCTCACCGCCCTCCGTCGTCGACATCCCAGAAAGTAAAAGGACCTGCGTTTCAGTCCTGCGAAAACCTGCGCGATCGCATTTCTCCTGCCGCGTTTCTAAAAGTCGATTTAGCGCAACATACCGTCAACCTCCCGCTATGTGGCGCACCACACCACACCACACCACACTCGCCCATCCCATCCATCCTTTGCTGTATCCCTCTCGCATGCCAAACGCATTTTGACCCATTTCAACGTTCCAATGCTACAAACGCAAGACGAGCGCGAGTCCGTAACAACCGAAGGTACCGACATTGACATTGAAGCAGACCTCGACCTAATGGACGAGCACTCTTCGTTGACTCAAGCCGCCCATCGTGACAATCTTTCCCCCGTATCGTCATCGCCTTCGGTCCCGAACCAAAAGTCGCTCAAGTCCACTGCGTCGAAGGACCAGACCGAGTCGCACTTTCGAGCCACTGGCGCGTTACGTCAAGGGGTGACGCCCGAGCTATTGTCGGCCGGCACGATTGGGATTCTCGCCCAGTACGCTGCAGTGGGCCTCGTCTACGGCGTCCTGCCCAGTACCATTACGCCCTTTTTGACCTATTACCTGAATATGGAAGGCACGGCCACCACATCGGCGCGGGCGCTCCTGTCCATTCCTTGGAGTTTTAAGGTCTTTATTGGTGTGGTATCGGACTGTGTACCGCTTTTTGGGTACCGTCGCCGCCCCTACATGGTACTGGGCTGGTCGGTCACAGTAGTGTGTCTACTTGCGATGGCGGCGTCACCGCTGGAGCGCCCGTACTTTTCTGACCCGAGCATGCGACACGTCAAGCCCGCAGATTACTCGCTCGAGATGGTCCAGTCGCTCAACAAAAGTGCACCACATAGTGGCGCCAAGTACATTGTGCTCATGATGTTTGCGACATTGGGGTACCTCTTTGCAGATGTTGCAGCTGATGCAGTGGTCGTCGAGTATGCGCAGTGTGAACCCGAAGAAACGCGCGGGCGAACGCAGACGGCAATTTATACGGTCCGCACGCTATTTAATGTCGTCGCACAGACGATCACGGGCTTTGGACTGAGCTCGCCGGACTATGGCGGGAGTTTCGAGTTTGGGCTGTCGTTTCCAGACACGATGTTGCTCTTGGCGATGTTTTGTCTGCCAGTGATTCCAATGACGTGGATGTTTGTGCGCGAACAAGTTGTGGTGGACCGACCGAGTTTTCAGACGTACGTTGGCCGCTTGTGGGCAGCGATTCAGAGTCGAGCCGTGTACCAAGTGATTGCGTATAGTTTTCTATCGGGTGTGTTTAGTGGATTTACCTATGTGGCCCAGGACCCCATGACGTCGTATTGGGTCCATGCCACGAGCTTCAACTTGAGCTTGAGCAGTATCTTTGGCAGCTTTGTGACAGTGGTTACGCTCACGTTGACTGGCAAATACGGGCTGCAGTGGAATTGGCGGACCATGCACGTCGTCACGATGGTGAGCGTGATTGCACTTGACGCCATATGCACCATGCTAGTAACGTGGGACATTGTCCGGAAGCAGTGGTTTTGGCTGGGTGTATCGATTGTTGAGGCAGTGCCGGATGCAGTTGGGTTCATCATTTCAACATACGTGGTCGTGGAGCTAGCTGGTCACGGCAACGAGGGAGCGATTTACGGCCTATTGACAACGGTGAGCAATCTGGGCGGACCCTTTGCCCTCACGCTGACAAAGAATGTGAACGCCGCTTTCAAGGTGTTCAACGAGGACATTTTGAATGACACTGAGGAGGTGCGTCGCGACGTGACGATCACGATCCTGATTTCGTACATGATGAAGCTCCTGGCACTGCTTTTTCTGCCGCTGCTGCCTCGTCAAAAGGCTGAAGCGCAGGCGCTGAAAAAGTCGGGAGGAAGCAGTCGACGCATGGGCGCAATCACCATCACGTATCTATTGATCGCGCTTGTGTGGGCGATTTTGACAAACTTGCTGGGCATCTTCGAAAGCACTCGATGTTGGGTCATTACCGGTGGCTGCAAGGAGTGAAGTTGGCACTCTCGTCGCGTTAGCGCTATGCAAGTCATGTGTGATCTATGTGTACCAACGAACGGCACCATGCAGAGGCGCCGCTGCTGCAGAATTGATGCATGTAGCCGTTGGACGCCGATATTGTGCACGATAAAGAATGGACGAAGCGTAGAGTGTTGTGGCAGTAACTTTGCTGGCTCGAAGATGTTTCTGCTTCTCCATTGTAAGGTGGATGGCATCTGGCGTGGCCTGTGAGGTGCATATCGGCAAAGCAGTCATGACGCGCGCGCCAACCAATGCTGGTCTCGAGATGGCAGTGCATGACTGCTATGGACATTCCGACGCTGAATGAGCGATACCCTGAGCGAAAAAGCACGTTATACAGCATCAGCGTGATTGCCAGCAACACCTTTGGACTATCTCGACATCTATTAGCTGAAGTAGCAGTAGTAGGCTAATCAGAAGAGCTTGCAAAGATTGAGTACGTGAAGATAGAGCATCTGGTCTTGAGAAGATGCACTGCACATGAAAGTAATAGCTTGCCAAGTAGTGTCTGTCTCATGCCTATGAGACCAAAGTTCGTCCTGCGTCACACACTTTTTAGTACCAAAGAACGCGAGCAAGCAATTCTTTCTGACTCTGAAACAACCTGCAAAGCTGACAGACAGAACAACAACCTGGTAGAGGTCACGACTATACAGGATATCTACGACAACACGACAAAAGCTATCGAAGGCGCTACTAACTATCATACCTGCTGTCCCCTACTTCCAATCCGCTCGTCAATTGAAACGTATGATGCATGCGACCACGCAAGCTGTAGAAGCTGACCAAAAATGCGACCAGTTTGCCGTCACATAGTGTACAAAAGAAGGTGCTCGTCGTTTCGCAGGAGCTGGCGCACGTCACAGGCTTCCATCATACAGTAACATAGTTACTTGTACTGTCCGGTGATCGGAGTGTAATATGCAATTTCTTGGCGCTTAGCACTGACCAAGTTCTGTAATCCGTACTTTGCACAAGACGTTGGTAATAACACTGCATCAGGTCATAGTTGACAGGAACTTCAACGCTTGCGTAAGGTGACCTCTTTGTGGACTCAGCGCCTCTTGGATCAAGAAGAATCGCTCTCGATAGTCCAACATCAAGGTTCGGAGGTTCGAGACCTTGTTGCCGATATTCCATTTGTTTAAAACAATATCGTGCGACGATTCGAATAATTGCTCGCACTGCAAAATGCCTTTGTTGCCGAATCATCGTCATCATCTACAACCAGTCCTGGATCATGTCGAAAAAGTAAACCTAGATAGTCACAAACAAGTGGCTTACCAATAATGTTTTGAGTTTCTCTCGACACTTTTGTTACAACTCGATGTTGCTGCAATAATGCTGATACACATGCACTCTAAGCTCTAGAAGAAAAACTTACGAGGCATATGCTGCTGAAGCTTTCTCACGTACCTGCTGATGAAGAACTGCACGCCTTGCTTTCTATATAGCTCATGCAGGTACCAGTGTAAACATACTGCAACTTGGTTTCCTTTGGTCAGATTAACATTGCATTAAAACAAGGAATGGGTTGTGGGGCTCATCTACAAACCTTCCACATGCTCGATACGTTTCTTATCGCAATCAATTGCCAAATCTGCACGTGATCGCTTCGATGCATGTGCGGATAGATGGCGTGAGAGCTGAAGAATCTCCGCCAATCTCGGAGAGGAAGAGACCATCAGCTGCTCGCATCAGCGTAGTAGTACAGGGCAAATGCAAATAAACACTGTACGTATCGACATCTCAGCACACGACATGTGTCACGTGCTAAGTCGCACGATCATGCTGCGCTACACGATTATTCTGCTCTATACGGGTCATTTGTCAAAGGACGATGTTCGTTAGTAGACGACGTCTGCTGACGGGTCAGCAACGTCGAGTCAGCAGTCCAAACGGCAACAAGCGACGTCTCGTGGTGTCGACAGTGTGTCTGTCGAGCAATTCATAAACACTGCGCGCGACCGTTCCCCATGCACTCTGATACTCACTCAGTACGCAACAGTGAGCCGCAAAGTCCGAGACTAGTATCGTCTGCTTCGCTATCGATCTACATACCGTCCGATGAGCGACCTCATTGCTCCAGTACAGAACTACGATAACTGGCGAAGCGCTCGATGTATGTCATCATCGATCGTCTCTCCCATTAGACCGCTGCACAGCAATATACCAGCGGCTTTCGATGGCCAGAGCTTGACGAGCAAACCGCGCAGTCGGCGAGTTTTCCATCGCCGATTACGGTAACGTCTGAGAAGCGGTGCAGAAAGAGTATCTTCCCAATGAATAAAATAGCCTGTCTGGTCATCGGAACTGACAACGTCATGTCCGCCACAAAGCTCAGTAGCACATGAAGATGCTTCGATCACACGACTGAAGGAAACAGTCGACATCATGCTACTTTCTCTGTCCTTTCTCATTTAGTGCAGAGTATCGTCCGTATCCATTTGTCCACGTCACTCTCGGCTCTGTCTACACTTCATGATTGTTCGCCGACTATCCTCCACCGTCGAGTCCACAACCGCACCCACGCAAGCGCTCCCTCGTCGGATGTTGTCTCCACTTTTGTTCTCAGTCAGCTTGTCACAGGTTTTGACGTGACACACTTCAACACAAACGTCTCGTTCATCCATCTGGTCCAGCGCTTGCAATAGTTAGCTACCAAACAAAAGCGATTCCACCAACAGCATCGCACTGCTGCGATCGACATTCCTTGGGCGGGTGAGTGTCCATGAAAAGTCTTTGCTATTGCACGTACAAGAAAGCCAAACCTAGCGCTTGTTGTACCCATTAAGCTGTCGCTTCGTCTCTTGTACCTCTTCACTTCGGCGGTACGCGTACGCTGCCCGCAACGTCCCCGTAGACGGATCTGTGTCCGTGTCAGCAACGTCCATCTGCTGCCACTTCACGTCCCGTCCATCGTCTTGATCCTGTCCCCACTCAGATACGCTGCTGCATCTGAGACATGTCCCACCGTCCTACACGTTCATTGCAGTCGTTATGGTCCACAATCACTTCAGGTACACTCAAAGCTCTCACTCTGCTGTCAGACTAAAACATACGGCCCACGCACCGACGCGCCGCGTGGCAACGACCGCCGGACGCACAGCAGCATCTCGAGCGACGGCTGAGGTCGTCCGACAACACGGCGTGCAGGAGCTGCTGCTGCTGTGCTTTGAGGTCGGCAATGCTCTCGGCAATGGAGTGCATGTGCTGTAGAGGCGGCAGTGGATAGATTGTAGAACAAGAGGCTTTCTCGTCGACGGTCGCAGCTGTGCCGACGACCAGTCGGTGGTGCACATAGTGCCACACCCACGAGGTCAACGACTGGATGCACCAGTGGATCACTCCGTGCGCTATGTCTACAAGCACACGCTTTGGTACAAAAGCGGTGTGGGAAGACGGTGCAGGCTCTCGGTCGCGCCCGGACCAGGCTTCGGCAATGACATTTGCTCTACATGCAGGACGCGACGTGGCGCTTTGACCCGACGGCGGCATTGTCGATGCAATGACCGGCAGCTCCGTGACGCGCTGGAGGTAAATTCAAAAGTGACACACTTGGGAGTGTGTCGAAGCGCGCAATCTGGCGACCAAAAGAGAGAGTGAAGGTCACTTGGATAGACGGGGAACTTCAACATGCGGCGTCGTAGTTTGCTTCCTACATTAGCACTGACATGCACGATAAGATGGCAAGGTATGGGTTTTCGGGAGACGGAACAAGCAGTGCGGCATGGCCATAGTCTGGTCTTTTGACTTGTTAGTACGCGGGCATGCACTGGCACAACTGTTGAATGATGCAAGCACTGCATGTTGGTTTTGTCGTTCGTATGGTCTCTCCACGAGACGCGGGCCGTTGACGGCAGTGACTAACGACACATTGAAGTCGACCAAAATGGACGATATGGCTGGAGATCTCGATTCCATATCGTCGAGTGGTCATCCTACATGTATGTCTTTGTCATGGCACGCTTTCCACCACGAAGACGGTGTGTCGAATTGCATAGTGTTCGAACCACCGCAAGATCCAACATCCTGTGACACCACTTTCATCAAGCACCTCATGCGGTCAACATGCCCTATAGCCGTTGGACGAAAGGAGCTTCACTTCTTTAGCTTGGAATCTCCCTGACCTAATTATACTGAGGTGGACATATCACTGCGTGACTCTGTCAAATAATGGCTTCCGAGTTACAGCTGGTGTGCCGAATGATACACTCGAAAGAGTTCGTGACACGCCGCTAGCACTATGGAGGCAGCGGTGGTCGATTAGGTGAAGACCGCGTTCGCGACGTAAACCTTCAATATCGATAAGACGAGTAGCCTTTGAAGCACATGCAATAGAGACGTCGCGCGGTAACGCCCCCTCGATAGCTTTATCGCTCATCCTACATCCTACTAGAAGTACAGCAGCTGGCGTCTGTTGATACACTGTGACAACGTGAGTTCAGTTTTGTTCACTGTCGCGACTTCAATGGCGAGCGCAACATCGAGAGAAGGAGCCAAAGGGAATCGCACAAGTCACGCTTCGACTTTCTGATCACGCGCGAGTCAGTTGGTAAATGGACTGTATGCGCCAAGTACGGGTGACGCACATGAACTTTTCGTCCTGTAAAAGCATCTTAACGCAAAAGTGGAGCTCGTGTCTTGCAAACGCAGCATTAGACCACACCAAATATGCAGCATAGTTATGATGAGTGTGCACAAAAGCGAGGGACACGAAACCAACAAGCACATCGCAGCGGTAGAACCCACTACCAGTCCATCACCCCTCCCTGGAATAGTCCCACCTTTTTGATATCATTCCCACACCCACCACTACAGCTCATTTCCATCGGAGAATAATCATTCGTAGTGGCCCATGTTCAAGTCCCGCGCGCGTCGGCGCAAACGTCCGCGCGCGGACTCCGTGACGCCTCGTCGTAGCAACAGGACGACAGATGGACGCTTCAGAGCCACTCGCACACCGGAAAAGCTGCGCGCCGAGCCGAAGATCGTGTGGAGAGACTCGCCGGTGGACAAGCAGATGAAAGCGTCGGGGACGGACAAAATCGCTATTCGGAGGGAACTGCAGGACTTTGTCGAGCGTCTCGCGTGCAAAAGTGAGCACATGTCGCCCTGTAGCAGTGACGTGGACAAGGAATGCGGTCGTCAACGTGCCGGCGTGTGGACCGAGGAGACAGGTTGGGTGCGGTATGACTAATGAAAGAACAAGGACGGGTGTGTGCATGACTAAGTGAAGGACTTGCGTCACTCTTTTTGTGTGTGTTGTTTTGTTTGTTTGCTTTGCAGCTGTTTCGAGACCGTTCGAAGGCCATGTGCCAATGGGAAAAGACGCGTTGGGCTCGTCTCATGGACCGACCCCACCTCATTCTTGTGCTGGTCGACAGCGCACGACGGAGGAGCGCAAGTCGCAGGACGAGCTGTTGCGTATCTTGGATCAGATGGAGCAGAAGTATGCCAGTCCCGAGGTCGCAGGAGCAGTGCCAGGCCCGAGTGCGGCGTTCCTGGGCACGAAACAGTCTCTGTTCCCGATGCAGCGTCCGTTGACCCCACCTGAAGTTACTGGTGGTGGCTCGACTGAGGAGATATACTTGACGGCAACTGCAGGATCGAGCTATTCTCTGGCAGCGGCGCAATCGCTGCAGACGGTGGAAACGCCAAAGGTGGATGAGAGGCAAGATAGGGATCGGATCCGTGACGCTAGCGAGACTTTGATGGCGAGTGAACCGCCGAACCCAAGAGGCGGTTGTGGCCATGGTGGTAAACAGGAAGCCGTGAACGTGTCGGCGAAGTCGACGGTAGTCGAGGCAGACTTTTTTGACGATTTGACCGATGAATCGTGGGCCTTGCTTGACCAGCTCCAAAGTCAGCGGGTACCGGTGAAGGGCACGTCACAGTCGAAGACAGAGTCTGTTGGAGCGCAAGACACTGCATCGAATGTGCAGCCCGTGCCACCAGCTGCACATAGTGGGACGACAAGGTCTCAGTCAATACTGCCGTCCAACGCTTCGGCTATAGCGGTGCGATCAATGCATGACACCGAGGCAGCTCAGGCTTTCCAGTCACTCGAGAGCTACAAGCGCTTTATGGTCTTGGAAGTCGACCGCAATGTTGCTGACCGCTCGCTCCTTTTGCGCCTGTTAGATGACCAAGATGTGCAGCTGGAGGCTCTGCTGAGTGACGACTGGTATGATGTGGTCGTTGACGCTGGCGACACTGTCAACATTGTGCTTACTGAGCAGGACGGCAATGCCTTTTTTTCGCAAGCTGGGCACGAAAGTCGGGTGAATCGGCAACTGTTGCGCATACAGGTGGACAATGCGCACAATGTCGTGGTTGTGCACCCGGATATTCTGGTACAGTCAGCAGTCTATCAGCTGGCACGAGTTCTTTGTCTCAGATGTTTGTGTTGTGCTGCTTTGGTCGACTACAGGTGTCTCCAACGAGGGTGACGACAAGTTTTGGATGCTTGCGACAAGCTGTCCTACAGGAGACGTTTGCTGTGAAGCATGCGACAAACCAGAAGGCTTTTTTAGGTACACTCAAGCACGATTTGTTCGAGCACGCACTTCTGCATGACTTATCCAGCGCTGAGGAGCTTGCGAGAGAAGCCATACAGATTGTTCGCTCGAAGTACGTAGTAAATCGGGCTAGATTGTGTCGTGATGCTTATCCTGACTAGGGCGTGTGTGTGAATAGCATACTAGGTCTTGTGGAATGCGGATTGAACGAGGAATTGGCCCTATTGGAATTGCAGAAAGTGATCGGCGAGTATCAGAAGTGGGTGAATGAGGCAATCGCTGGAGCTGGCACGCCGCTGAATCTGACACCTCCGAATAGTAGACTCAAGGCACGGGTGAGCCGCGTGTTGGCCACAGAAGAAATGATGTGGTCCATCAAGTGGGGTCTAAAAGGTGCCACAGACGCCTCGGTTGAAGGAACTATCGTCGGTCAGGGGCATGCAAAGGATGAGTGCGCGGAAACTAGAGTGCTGCCACTCGAGCTCAAAACTGGAAGCAAAAGGTACGAGCACCAGGGTCAAGTGATACTGTACACGCTCTTGCTAAATGAGCGCTACCGTCAGCAGAGTCAAGAGGCATTGCTCATCTACGTTCCGTCTATCGAGACCAATCGCATTACGGCCGTGACAGCTCATGTTCGGGGTCTCATCATGGCACGCAATAGTTTCGCCAGCGCTATTGCGAAAACGAAAGCAGTCGGGAGCTCCACATCCGGTCAGATACTTCCGCCAATGATTCGAAATCGCAGGGACTGCGAGCGCTGTTTCCAGGTGGATGAGTGCGTATTGGTCCATGCAGCAACGGAAAACGGCACAGAAGAATCTAGTGGTCTCGAGGAGCTCTTCACCTTGAAAACGAACCATCTTGTTGATGCGGACCTCCTTTATTTCCGGCAATGGAATCGACTCATCATGCTCGAGCAGCAGCATGCGGAAAAACACCTTCGAGCGCTTTGGCTTCAGGTCGGGCTGAGAAGAGAACAGGCTCAGGAGAGCAGTACTTGCCTCGCACATCTCAAACTAGTATCTGATACGCCGTCACAGTCAGGATCGGGAACAAAGCGAACATTGCGCTTTGTTCGTGACCGTCGGAAGAGGAAGGATGTCGAATCAGAAAGCGGAGGAAGTGCAGCCGATTGGCAGCCGACTTCGTTTGCGGGCGTGCGTTTTCGGGCGGACGAACGTGTTATTTTATCAGCAGAATCGCTGGACGGAAAGAGTTTGCTGGTGCACGTGTCTCGTGCCAGTGTGCGCAAGATTGAACACGGACTCATCACGATCGAGACTCGTCAATGCATTCCGTCAATTGTGATGAGCGGTCTGTCTACCGTCGGGAAAGAGTACACGTGGCGCCTGGATAAAGACGCAATTATGAGCGGCTTACAGCGCGCAAAAGAGAATCTCGTGCGATTATTTATTGGACCTCCGCCTGAGGTCATTTCAGCTGGCACGGCACGAAGGAATCGGCCTGAGTTACAGATACGCACGACACCGACGCTTCCTGCGGGGCATTGTGTCGTTGATGCTCCGCCAGGTATCGGAGATGTGCGAAGACGCAACTTGATCGTCCATCTTACTCGCCCGCAGTTTACTGCACGTCGGTTGACCGATCTTGTGACACAGCGGTGCCAGGATCTTGCTAATCGTGATGGGAAAGCGGTAACGCTCAGTCAGACCTTGCTCGGTGCGTTTCGCGAGCTAAACGTCGACCAGCAGCGCGCTGTCCAGCGTGTGGTAAGCGGGCTCGACTACGCTTTGATCCTGGGAATGCCAGGAACAGGTAAAACTGCGACGATCGCTTTTACCGTGCGGGTCCTACTATATCTCGGGTTTTCTGTCTTAGTCACGAGCTACACGCACTCTGCAGTGGACAATTTACTGTTGAAATTACTCGCGTGCAACGTTCCCATGCTCCGCATTGGCAACGCTGCTCAAGTGCATCCCCGCATTGCGGAGTTTACGCTTGATCGACAAGTTGAGCGCGAACAGATTTCGAGGGTCCAGACCATGGAGGCTAAGTTAGTCAATGCTCAGCTTGTGGGGTGCACTTGCTTGAGCGTGAACAGCCACGTGCTGTTTAAGAAACGCCGGTTCGACTTTTGCATTGTTGACGAAGCCACGCAAATTACGCAGCCCATTGTCCTGAGCGCTCTGGGCTGCGCTGATACTTTCGTGCTAGTAGGAGACCATTACCAGCTGCCGCCGCTGGTAGCAAATGCCCAGGCTCGTAAGGAAGGTATGGATGTGAGCTTGTTTCGGCGATTAGCGGAAGCTCACCCCGAAGCGACTCAGCAGCTGTCTTACCAGTATCGAATGAACAGAGACATCATGTTACTGGCGAACCGATTAGTGTACGGTGGCAAGCTGAAGTGTGGCTCAGTCGAGGTCGCATCAAACCACCTTGACGTAAGATGGCAATGCCAAGAACCTGACACACACAAACTGCCGTGGCCCATGCAAGTACTGAGCAAGAAGCAAGGCGTCGTTTTCATGGACACAGACACGATGGCAAGTGCGACGACGGAGAGCGCTAAGGTCGCGCAAATGGGCACAAACAGCCGTCATCGCATGGAGAATGTTGCTGAAGCACAGTTGATTGCTGGTTTAGTCGAGCTCTTGGTGTTGGGCTCTGTGCCAGCCGAAGAGATCGCAGTTATCTCGCCTTTTCGCTCGCAGATCGCGCTCATACAGCAACACCTGACTACCATTGCTGCACACCGTCGAGCTGGTGGATCCGACTGGGTCCGCTCGATTGAAGTGAGCACAATCGACAAGTATCAAGGCAAGGACAAGGACGTGATTCTGGTTTCGTTCGTTCGATGCAACGAAGAGAATCATGTCGGTGAGCTGCTTACAGACTGGCGCCGTATCAATGTGGCGCTTACGCGTGCTAAGCAAAAGTTGCTTCTGGTTGGATCTGGATCGACGCTCAGTGGTGGCAGTGCTTTCTTGTACGAGCTCTTGTGTGTTGTCCAGGAGCAACGATGGGGGTACGAGCTGCCAGCTGACGCCATTGAGTCCCTTCGTCGATTTGCGGTGAGCGCAGCAGCCCCCACAGAGCCTGATCCGGAGCAAGGGGCTACACGTAAACTGCGAGCACGTCAGCCGACTGGAGATGTGAAAGTGTCGATTCTTCAGCGCTCCGCAAGGAGCAGCAACGGAGACATCGAGTCGCTCGTGCCGGACGTGTCGATTCTGCCCTTGCGTCCTCAACCAAGAGCCCGATTGCCACACTTGATGCCACTTTCGCGCGACGTCTTCGGCGAACTGTGACGACCGCACGAGTAGCTTCGTGATGTCTTCGTACGGATGTAGACCAGAGGATGTATGGCACAAGAGGGCGTGAGGAACTACGAGAAGGACATCGCAGCCGAATATACATCGCTTGCGTTCAGACCCATTGCATCAGCTTCGACACCTGAACCTATTGCGCTCGATTTATGACTGCTTCTCGCGCTCTATTCATCGAAGCGTACAGGTATGCGAGATGCATTGACCTCGCATCGGATACGCCGCACTTCTCGTGCCAAATAATGTGCCGCAAGTATTGCGTTAGCAACCATCGTGTGAACCTTCTTCGGCACTCACTACCAAGTTGACCCTATTAATACGAGCGTGAACCTTTGTAGCACAAACAATCGCTGTCGTGTAACTGGACAATTGTGTTTCCTGCTATGACTACCCATGGAACGCTCCCTGCTATCGACAAAGCCGTTTGTATCCTCGAACTCGTGTGCTCAAGGAACCAGACGCTTCAGTCTTTTTAGATGACGGGTCCCTAAAAAGACTGAAGCGTCTGGGTCCCTCTCCAACGCTTTTGCCCATGAACAGACTCGCGACAACTCAGTTTTGCCAATCGCTTTGGTGGATTAAGAATCAATGTAAACTACCGACCGATAGCTACTGAGTTGTCTGTGACATCTACTGAGATATACCAACAGCTACAGGAGCGTCTTGTCTCCTCATGTAAACGCTCTCTCACAGAGCCGTCGAGTGACCTGTCGGGTGCGTCGGTTGGTAACTGCCGTGCACGGGGTTGCCAGCAACTTGACCGCCGTGAACGGGTCCGCCTTGAAGGTGCGTGCCAACAGGTCCACCACCGTGCAAGTGGTCTGCATGGGTGGGGCCGCCCTGAAGATGGGAGCCAACAGGCCCACCTCCATGAGCATGGGATCCAACAGCTCCGCCCTGAAGGTGCGTGCCAACAGGACCCCCGCCGTGCAAGTGGTCTGCATGAGTGGGGCCGCCCTGAAGATGGGAGCCAACAGGCCCACCTCCATGAGCGTGGGATCCAACAGCTCCGCCCTGAAGGTGCGTGCCAACAGGACCCCCGCCGTGCACGTGGTCAGGATGAGTAGGTCCGCCTTGAAGGTGAGTGCCAACGGGGGCACTGCCATGAGCATGGGATCCGTGGCTCGGACTCGTCTTGTCGCCCTTGAGCTTGTCCTTCACATCGTGGATCGCCTCCTTCGCCCGCTCCATCATCGACGGCGACAGCGCCTTCTCCGCCGCAGACAGCTGATGGTCCAAGGCCTTGACGCTAAAGTTCTCGCGCAGATTCTTCTGCACCAGCCCTTCGACTGTATCCGTCGAGCCCATAATGCCCGCGCCATTCTGGTCCGCGTGGCTCGACAGCCCCTTGTGGTGATGGCCGCCGTCCTTCTCGCCACCAAAGAGTCCACCAGAGTGTGTCTTGTCACTGTGCGTGTCGCCCGTTGCATGTCCACCCAGCGACTGCTTTTCATTCTTGTCCTTGTCGTGGTGCCCGCCCATCATCGTGTCGATCGTGCCCTTGATGCCCTTCGACTGGCCATTCTCCTTGTCATAGTTGCGAGCAGTTGTTGTCAACGCTTCCATCGTCCGCGACGTCTCATTCATCACATGGCGCGCAGACGTCAACTCGGTCTTCGAAGGCTTCGGACTGCGACTGATCTGATGCGCCACGTGCTTGAGTTCCATGGCCGTGTCTTTGGCCGAGCGCATGTCGCTCCGCAGGTACGACGTGGCCGAGTGGGTAAAGAGATTCCCATTGCGGTGGTCGTACTCGGCCAATTGTTTCTTCAAGAGGCGGAGACACACCGACGTGTCGCCTGCGGTTTGGTTCAGCGCCAGTTCGAGTTTGCTAAACTCCTCTTCGACGTTCGAGTGGTGGTCGCTCGACTTGCCCATGATCGTCATGCGGCTGGAGGTGGAGGTGGTGGTTGGTAGTGGCTTGTGGACTTGGAGTCACGTTGCGAAATGAACAGGACAATGAGTGAATGAACGATCGATCGATCGATTGACCGATGGATTTAGTCGCTGTACAGAGCGAGAAGCGGTGTTGATGGGGGCGAGAAGGCGAGCGATCTCTGGACAAAAGGAAGATCCAGCAGCAGCAGCAGCAGTAGCAGTAGTGTTCCGAGATATCTGATTGAAACGACTTTGTTCCTGTCGTCGTTGAGGTCACAACTTCTGAAGCCATCGTGACGCTTCGGTACGTGGGCTCTTGACGTTGAGACATGGGACGTCGGTTGACTGAATGAAACTTCCGTCAACAGCTACGTACAGGCTGAGGTGTCCTACGTACAGGCTGAGGTGTTACGACTTGCTGTGCAGGTGCAGGCGCTTTTGTCGCGTACGTGTCGCGCACGAACGAAACCATTTTTTTCGTTGGCGTTCTTTGGTGCGATGTCTACAACAGGTGTCGCATGTTGTGTGCTGCATGGGCAGCAACACTTGCGAGCACGAACGTGTACACTCGTGCTCGCTTTGCCAGCGTCTGTGAGAACGCACGACTCGTGGCGGGAAGAGACCACCTCACAGCTCTGAGAGCAGAGAATCGGAAGCGATTCGAAGGATACAGCCGGCGGAAGTGGGTGTAGTAGAGCCGAACAAGTTGTTTAGATCGAGACGCGGTCAATTTTTGCACCTGTCGCGGCCCACACAGACGCTCCATTGAACGTTCAATGTCGAGAGCGAGTGCGAGACAAGTGACTCATAGTTTCTGACACGAAAAGCGCATCTCGAGAGGTAGTAAGCAGCTTCGTAATGAAGGAAGTGGAGATAACTGACAAAGTTTATACAACGTCTCAAGAGTCGAATAGGATCATCGTGGAGCTTCGGACTTGGACACAGGGAGAGTGTCTCCAAACAACGTGGTGGCGACTTTTACGCGCTTGAAAGCTGACACCTGACGTCCATATGCTCTGTCGCAATGCTTGGGCCCCGCTGGGCGCTTCGACAAGTACGTTCCCAAAGCAGAAAATCAATTGCTTTGAGACTGGCGCTGCATCTGATTTGCTCTTGACCGCTTTGCAGAAAAGATCTGACGTCAACGAAAGCGCTGTTGCACAAGGTAAAGTGGAACAATGCGTCCTGCCTGCATGTGCTCGAGCGTCCACGCGACAAGCGCACCCACACTCCAGAACAGAATATACACCTTTTCGATGTGCGCTTTTGGTCATTGACCCATTTTGCTACATCGAAACGTCTCCAATCGTTTCCACGGCTTTATTGCCTTTTCGATCACGCAGATGTGAAAGACGGCGACAGAAGAGCCACTCAGATGGTACGCTCGAATAGTACGACGCGCAACACCAACTCGTTGTCTCGCTCGTCTGAACCACTATCAGCCGACATGTCCTGCGATCTGGTCGTGTCTTGTGCGCATGTGGTTAGCAGCCATCGAGCGGATTCTACCAGCAAAGAACAGAAAAGAAGAGATCGGAGGCGCTGCAACGTCCGCGCAGCACGGGAACATGATGGCGCCCACCCCACACGAGAGGGCACCACTGCAACACAACGCCAGTAGTTCGCTGCGACATCTACGGGATCTGGTCGCCGATGGCTGGCGATGGCGTCAACATGCTGCGGTCGTCTCGTAACGCATCGAAGCAGCAGGCAGACAGGCGGCAGCACGCACCACATCGTCGGTGGTAGTCGTGCTCTGCGCGTGCAGAGAAACTTCCCAGACGTATCACATTTGCATGACAAAACGTCCGGACGGCGCACTTTTCGGTACGTGCGTCACTTGCACTTGCCCCTTGACTCGTCGCAGGTCGAGGGAACTGCAGCTCTGCCGTTCGATGGGACGACCGGTGGTCGTGGAACATCTTTCTGACCAGTCACGTCCGACGCGCGGGAGCATCGGCGCCTGTGATTGGTTCAATCGCTCGACACGACGACCCGGGACAGAGTGTGGCCCTTCTGCCCGGTTTCGACGACGCGACGATAACGTCTTGCCGCATATGATCGACGCCGTTTTATGGTTCCGTAACAGCTGAAGATACGTACGTAGTGGCTGATGCGACGGCACAGTATCAGCTCACCTTTCGATGATCGATCGATATGCAGACAGACAGGAGACAGGTAGATCGATGGATCGATAGCCAGGAGATGGATCGACTTTTACGTCGATGGATCGATCGATCGACCGACCGACCGACAGAAGATAGATAGATAGATAGATAGATGGACGGACCGATCGATCGATCGACTGCGCGATGATACGTTTCGTCTCAAGTGAACGAGACAGGAGCATCGAGTGGAACAAACACTTTCGACTTTGCCTCGTTCGCCGCACCACGTCCAGCAGCCCCACTCCCCCACACGAACGCCCGGGACGCTGTCTGTCTGTCTGTCTGTCTATCCGTCTGTTGATCTGCCTGCCCACCTGTCAGTGCAAAGACATGATCGAGTCGAGTACGGCGAGACCCCACGACAGCGGCGAAGTGCGCCCGTTGCTCGAGACCCGAGCGACGTCGCTGATTGCTTCGCCTACCAGCCGCCGCCCCATCGGTCGATGGAGTGTGGTCGCTATCGCCTCGACGCTGCTGCTGACGGCAGCTGTCTTTGGCGTCTTCAAGCCGAGCATCTCGACGCTCCGAAGCGCGACGGCCGTGCCCCCGGACGCCAAGTTTGACCTCTTCACGCCCATTTTCAACGCCGAAGCCCCGCCAGACAGTCTCTTCAACCACACGGACGCGCAGAAGGACTTGCTGCCGCCCAGGTTCCTCGCTGCGGGGATCGTGGGCTCCCGTCCGATCCCCACGAACGACTGGTGGGGCAACATCATTGGCGCCACGACCACAGACGAAGAGGTCGTGTACCCCGTGTGGACGAACCCGTACAGCGTGTCGCCGTCCCTCTTCAAGGAGCCGTTCGGGCTCACGATGAACTACCCGTACACGACGCGACTGTTTGGCGGCGGTCTGACGGGCAACGGCGACGCCGAAGCGTACTATCTCCACGGCCAAGTCGCCGAGTTCACGTTCTCGGCGACCGAGTTCTCGAACGCGTCGCGCCCGGTCTTTGAGGTGTTTGACTGGGACGACCTCAGCGTGCAGCTGCGCTTCTTGTCGCGTGCCGACCCGTCCAAGACGTTCGAGACGACACTCGCGAGCGGGATGGCCTTTGTCACGTCGCACTACGCGGGTCTCACGCCGCGCTTCGAGACGCTGTACACCATCGAGACGGTCAACGGTGCGGACGCCGCCGAGACGCTCGGCCGCGCGCTGACGAACGACCGCTTTGTGCTGCAGTTCAGCAACAGCGCCACGTGGACGCTCTACTTCTCGAGCCACGTCACGCTTTACTTCGACGGCCGCTCGCGACTCGACATGGCGCAGCCGTTCACGGGCACTGCGCGCGTGGCGCTGATCCCCGACGCGTCGGCCCAAGAGCAGCGCATCTTTGACGACACGGCGAGCTGCGTCCTCGACGGCGGGCGCGTGGAAGCCCACAACGAAAACGCGTACGCCTACAAGTGGAAGACCAGCGGCGACTGCACCCACGGGATGCTGCACTACGCGCAGGTGCACCACGTGGATACGCTCGACCGAAGGTACGCCGTTGAGGCCGAAGGCGTCGCCGCGCACTCGACGACGCGCGGGTTGATGCAGGGCGTCGTGACGACGTCGTCTCCGCCCGAGTGGCGGCTGCTGGAGACGATCGACTTCCCCGTGGACTTTTACCCGCCCCGAAGACCCCACGCGAAGCACGTCGAGGCGCACGAGCTGAAGAAGCACTTGATCGCGGACATTGACGCCCAGTGGACGATCGCGCTGGGGCAGAGCTACTACTTTAACGGCAAAGCCGCGCAAAAGTACGCGTCGCTGTGCCTCATGGCGGGCGACCCGTCGGTCGTCGGCGCCCACGACACGGCACTGGTCGTCCGCTGCATGACAAAGCTCGAGGGGCTCCTCACGCCCTTCCTCGACAACTCGTGGACGAACGCGCTCAACTACGACACGATCTACCGCGGCGTCGTGAGCTCGCAGGGCTTCACGCTGCACGACCCGAACGTCGACTTTGGCAACACCATGTACAACGACCACCACTACCACTACGGCTACTGGATCGTCGCGGCGGCGATCGTCAACAAGCTCGACCCGACGTGGGCGGGCATCCCGGCGCTCAACCGCATGGCCGGTTTCTTGATCCGCGACGTGGCGAACCCGTCGACGGCCGACCCGCACTTTCCCAAGTTCCGGAGCCTCGACTGGTTCCGCGGCCACTCGTACTCGCACGGCATCACGGCGCTGGCCGACGGCAAGGACGAAGAGAGCACGTCCGAGGACATGAATTTTTTCTACGGCATGACGCTCATGGGCCAAGTGACGGGTGACAAGCACCTCGAGACGGTCGGGAAGCTCATGGTGAAGCTCAACGCACGCGCGATCCAGACGTACTTTCTCATTGAAGACGGCAACCGCGCGCACCCGGACCGCTATCGCGACAACAAGGTCATGGGCATCCTCTTTGACAATAAGGTCAACTACGCGACGTGGTTCAGTGGCGAGAAGTACGCGATCCACGGCATTCAGATGCTGCCTGCGACGGCCGTCACGGAGTTTGTGCGCACGTACGACTTTGTCGCGCAAGAATGGGACCAGGTGCTCTCGCGCGAGCCCATTGTGCTCACGGACGAACAGACGAACCCCTGGCTGTCGCTGCTCTACATGAACTACGCGACGATCGACAAGGACGTTGCCCTGACAAAGCTGCGAAACGTCACAATGGACGACGGCCTCTCGCGCTCGTGGGCCATGTACATTGCCGCCACGCGGCCGTAGAAGGGGTCAGTCCACACATACATACGTACATACGTACACGGCCGACGACGGACTGACGTTGTGGGCATAACGTGCGCACGAACCCCACGGAATCTGTCGCTACTGCCTCTTCGCGTGCCCGTCGACGCCCATACACACCAACTACAATACAACTACTAATTTGGAATTCGAGATGCTATGTGCGCATATAATACTGTCGTACCGATGGCAAAACTGGCGAGTGATTGACGACATCATTTCTAGTACTTTAGATGCAAATGTATGTCGGAGCCGTTCGTTTCCTTCCGTGGCGCTTGTCATGACAAAAGTTGCTCGTGGTGTCTTTTGGTTCCGTCTCGCCATCGCCATCGTCATCGTCGTCGTTGTCATTTCGCACCAGTATTGTGGATCGTAAGAGGCATTCTGGATTGGCACCTCTTGGACACGTTACGCAACTCACGCCTTGCTTCTGATTTAGACAAGCCTTGGGGATCATGCTTCGACCCACAGATGACAGCGTCCAACAGTCGATGCCCTCAACCTATCGGCTGCCAGCCCTCCATTCATTGCGCCACGCCACCTTTGAATCACACCGAAAGCTCATCGATCTCATGCGTTCCTGGGCTTGACCGTTAGCTACTGTGACTTGACGTTTAGACGCTCTACTTGCAATTGTCTTGCCCCGAGCCATCAGTATTCCGTAGTATTGCGGCCTCCGTACGAGTCAGTTTGATATTGGGAATCAATGTGATCGTCACGTCCCTCGGAAGTTTTTCGTGCCACTTCTTTTCGTCCAGGGAGAAGCCAACGTTTTGCTATGCAAACCGAAAAATGTCGTTTACAGAATGCTGACCCCACAAGTTTGCATTCTCATGCGTTGTACATTCGTCAGACAGCACAACGCAAGTAACTATGCACATAGACACATGCATAAGTGCGGAAGATGAACTCAGATATCACTGCATGTCTCTACGACGTCTTTTGCTCGGCGCGAATCTTGACTGCCATCGACACCCTCGACCATCGTCACTGCCGTTTTACTCTTCTGAGCTTGTCTCGGTTGACCGGAACTCGATGAGTGTTAAAAGCTACAATTGAGCCTTTTTGTAGTCAACGAAGACGCAGTGGAACGTCAGGGCATTCGCCATTGTGTGAGAACAGGTGGCCGAGTAGAGCTTTCTGCGAGCAAACGAGTAAGTACTCCTGCGCCACTTTTTGCAAGTGTCGCAGGCATGAACTCGATCAGCGAAAAGTGCAAACCGTGATTTCTGAAGGCTCAATCATCGCTGCGTTTGCAGCACAAGTGCTTCGTATTTAGACGACAACAACCATTGCCCACTGCATTCTGTATATCATCTACCCGTAAACGTGCCAAGCGATCCCGGGGATATTGAATCACAGTACCATACGCTAAAATGTGTTTCAAACAAGCCAAGGCGGTGTGAAAGACCAATAACGAAAGGTCACTATGTTACTTGATTCTGATGGTGAAGCTTCGATCTTTGACACAACCTTTGCTCGTAAGTTAGGCTGTACCATCATCGACGAGAGCCAAAAAGGAGAGTGCGTATGTACTGGTGAAAACACTGACATGACGGAAGGACGCACGAGGATCAAGATCACCCTTAATGGTATAGCCCGATGCCTGGGTAGGGGATGAACTAGGCCAAGAAGCAATCTTGGGTATGGACTGTATGGCCCCAGCAGGGATACAACTAAATTCAGCAGACGAGACTCTTCGTCTGCCAGACGAAGTGAGGATCCTCTTAGTCGGACGAAGACCCCGTAGCGATCGACCATGCCACACATAGCCAAAGATCAACAGGTGGCGATCCCGGTGGGAGGGTCGACAGAAGTGAGGATCGTCGTTAGTCCGCCCACAAATTAAACTTTGGGCTAGTCGCGAACTTTGGTGGGTACCAACTGTAACTACTGGACCGGCAGGATCACGTAATTCCAGATTCATCGACCTCGGAGATCGCGAAGGATGCCTTCAGATTTATCAACGGTTGATGACAATGAGTCGCTTCGATACTTCAAGATCGGTCAAAGTCAGGTTCTCACAGCCGCGGGATCGCCCAATTTGATCGACGTGTTTACTACAGGTGAATCGAATATCGATTAGGAACCATCAGATGTAGGTCGATCGTCCTATACCGATGACATATTGATCCCAGCTATATCGTGGGCTTCATTATATGACAAACTGGAGATACGCTCATGGGTATGTTGATAGAAGGAATATATCGATCAGCCTAGATAAAAGTTTCTATTCACGACGTAAGGCGATATGTCTGAGACATAGAGCCTCACTCGCAGGGTTGGGAGCTAATCTAAACGACCTATGAATGATAAACAATGTAACGTTTCCATAGATGTTGCGATCGATGCATTCGTTTCTAGAAAGTCTGAATCAAACATTTGGTTTATTAGGATTTGCGATCAACGCGTCCGCAAAGTATGAAGTTGCGGGAGGCAGAATATCATGAAAATTAGTCGTAAGGAGATAATGGAGGTACACGCAGATGAAATTCGGAGTGACCAGATTCAGTTCGACCACAGTTGAAAGCGTTCTAAACTAGACTCTATTGGCGAGGCGAACCCGACTATAATCCCAACACTCAGGGCTATCTTGGTCATGCTCGTTATGACGAAGGTGATCACGATCCTAAAGGCAAAATGCCTTGTAAAAAGGCTACAAACGCGTTCGTTGTGTCAAAGGTCTAGTTCGTCCAGACATGAATTCTGACACAATTCGATCCGGGTAGGTCTCCGTTGGTCGTGGTTTATACTCGCATAAAATGGGCTGTTTTGGCAGCTCTGCTGCATAAGAACGATTGAGCATACTGGCCGGTAACATTCACGAGCGGATCATGAAACCCACCAATGAAATCTACGACGAAACGGTTGAGAAAAAAGGTGGTCGCCTTTCTTCAGATTCCGGATGTAGCTTTTCTTGATCATACATGCAATACAAGTGCTTGCGCGATATTTGACGTTACTGGGTTATTTTAATCATCGAGCCTAAATAGAAGACAGAAAAGGTAGGCATCACTCCAATCAAACTGGACGCGTGACATTAGGAAGTGCGAGAAGATAGAGGACGGAATACTTGGCGTTATTTCTGCTTGTATAACATCCCGCGAGGAGGTAGAGGAAGTACTATTCGCGATCGCTCCACGAAAAAGCCTAAGCATACAAAAACATATCTGCACCTACGGTAGAAGCAAGCAAGTGTCTATTCGTAGTCAGTCTCGACGGATCTATACCGACACAATAAAAGGGTTGATAGTACAGCGTAATCATATGTGCGCCAACTGACTAAATTACCATAAAAGCCGCGTAGAAGTGAGCAACGGGTCTGACAGTCAATGAAGTGGACTACCGCGGTTTGCTGTTATTTTTTAACCCCTCATAGATCATACTAGGGGGGCCATTTTTTGTACTAAATCGGACCTTTTGATACGACAGATGCGAGGCGAGATTGACTGCAAATCGCAGGAATTACAGCCGCTACGGCAACAGGCAATATAGAAGCGTAGGACCTGCCGATACGTAAGTTCCTACACATGAAGCGGGGACGGAATGTGAATCCTCATCGTATGGCACGTACGACTTTGAAACAAGAATAGAGCAAGATCGTCAGTTCAGATCAGGATATACAGAATCTTATCGCTAGAACTACTAAATGAGCTGTTGGCACTAAAAGTGTTCGACCATGTAGTAAAAACAAAATTCGATTACCAGGTTATTATTTACACGGCATCGAAAACATGAAGATTTGCAAGAAGAGATCTTACGACAAATTTGAACGTATTGCATGAACCAGACACATGAAAGATATCTAGACCGTTAGATGATCGGCGACGAGAAAAAACGAAGTCTAAAGAGAAAAAAGAGTACTAGACTCGCGCTCGAATATGAAAAAGATGGAAGCGGATTGCTTTTTATGCCTTGAGCTGTTGGAGCCGCTAGAAGGATGCTTGTAATTAGTTCATTTGGTGATCTTATAATTATTACAACAAGACTTCCTACACGCTTTCCACACTAGTCTGAAAAGAGGTCTTGAAGGGATCGAAAGGACCTATCAAAAAATAGAACCATTTTCTCTAAACAGCTTATATCGAGGCTTGCAACGTTACGTGGGAGAGTGCGTTGGTGATGATACCGCTAAAGCCCTTCTCGTATTCCACGATGGATCACTAGGACATTTGCAGGCTACGTATTCATTTCGAGCATCAAGATGAACCGAATTCCGTCCTTTCCACGATCGTTCATATGCACCCCAGAGCTGATGCTTGTGGCTGGATATCTTTTTGGGGTATGTAATTGCGAAGGCAACTTCATCCTGGAAAGTTCCGACAAACGCTGAACATGACTATGAATGCGTCTTCCAAGAATTGGCGCAAGTCAAGTGATCCGTCACCATCGGGAGCCACGTTTACTGTCGGCATCGTTTTAAATTTTAATGGAGTTGCCGAATAGAATCAGCGTGCAACTTTGATGTACAGGCCGCAAGCAAATGATACGGCTGAGTGTACGGTGCAGACTTGACGTGGTCGGGATAAATGTATATCAATGATTCCTAGCAAAAGTAATGTGTTTTTATGATGAACGGCTGACAGTCGCGTTGAATGTAGCCGAAAATCGCGTTCGTGGAGACACATCATTTTGCTTGATTCAACGTTGGAACCTGCGATCGACGTTGAAGTCCACTTTGACAATAAAGAAATCACCAAACGACGCGACGTGGACCACGTCGAGGAATATGCCATCTACGACGCATATAACATCGAGCAAGTTCCGCAGCGAACAAAAGCCTCGACATGACCATTCAAGATCGGGAAAAGGGACATAAACTTGATCAGGAATCCCATGAAATTGAGCCCGGATCACAAGTGTATCCATATAGATCGAGTGAAAGAGGGAAATGATCGGAGGCTGGCACATTTGTAGAATGTATGCCGCTCCGACTTAATGGAAGTTGCGGAGACCATGTCGTTTGATTGGAGATCTCGGGTACTAAACTTCAATTATTCACTTCAGTTTATATTGCAAAACGAATTCGGATCTACCATAGAATCCGTTGAAGATCGAAAAGGTAAACCGGTGACATTTTGATGCAGTTTTGTCACCAGAAAATACTTGACAAGGTAATATAGGCACGGAAGTAAGGAAAATTATAGTTGTGCGATGAGCAAGGAATACTCGCTTAATAAGGGTACATAAAGATCACCTAGAGGAGTGGAGAATATATAATGGCCCGTTCCGGATCGACGAAGCTGATCTGAGCTGTGATTTTCCTATGCAGGAATATAATTGAGATCGGGTAAACAAACACCAATTTGAAGTGATGAGACCCCATGAATTGGAGGCCGGCTGTTACAGAGGTCAAGATGCCAAGTTTGAAGATACAGAAGCTGGTTGCATTTATGTATGGAGAGGGATCTACACGTACGAGTAGATCAAATCAAATGATAAAAAGGCACTTTCATTAGTTTCGTGTGGCGGCCAAGGATCTAAGGGGCTTGAATGTGGCTAGAAAGCCAAAATAAAGCAGTGAATATTGAATACGAACGAATAAAACCATAGATTGGGTGGTGCAACATATATATTATTGAAGTTATGCGGTCAACACCTGAAAATTACATGGAGAACAACGAACTGGACAGAAGTGGATCAACGATACAGGGCGATTCGTAGTGGATGATCGATATTTGTTTCGCCACGGTTCTGCGGCATCTACTTATGAATATGCTGTGATTAGTCTATGTGTTTTCTTCGACTTAAACCTTAATCCCAAGTACCATATTTAAACTTTCGCCTATACCGGTAAGTATTTGAAGAAATAATCATGGAGAATTTATTGATAGCAATGGCCTTTCATCATCTCTTGACGGTCACATTGAAGGACCTTGTCGACCAAGGTTCGGATTGCGATCGTCGCTTTTTGCACGGTTGTCAGGGATTTGACAGATCGAGATCGCCGGAGTGCAGTTCTCCAAACACATTTATAGCGTGAAACGAAACCCATTTTGCTTCTTGGTGCCGACACTCATGTTCAAGGTACAAGGTGCAAGAGCGGCAGATCGTCCAGTACATGAAAACTGAGAATCTTATGACCTGCCGAGATACACTTCCCTAATGTGATCAATCTCACAACAACTTGATCGTAGCAGAAGCAATAATGGATGATCTTACTGCGACGTGGAAGGTAGAGGGGGATTCGTACTAATTGCAATGTAAATAAATACCTTTTCGGTCTTGATGAAAATGTTTGAACAGGGTCTCGGTTTCCAAATCCGCTACGCGGGCCAATACGACTCGTCGCAACGATTGTGGGGCGAGTTGAGCTATAGATAGAGGCACGCGATTAAAGTATCCGGATGGTATAGTGTCACAGGAGATCTGAAACACCAGGGAATTGAGCTAGGTTGCAGGCAAAAGTTGCTGTTCACATCCGATTGCGCCTCATAAGAGATGATTATCCCACTATTGCGACCACTGTACGCTTCCCCGAGGAGTTTCCAATCTAATACCTTGGCTGGGGCATGAATCTGGGAAACGGTTGGAGACGAAGAGTTGGATCGAGGTCTCGACGCATCCACGATACATGGGTATGGAAATTGTTTGTGGCAGCAGGCGGGGAGACATACTTGAGCCCAGACGAGGCAGTATTTTTGGAGTCAGGTATGGCAGATAGAGATGGATCCCGCGGACGCTTGCGAGTTATCCTCGAAAGAACTGATGAGGCACAACCATTTTTACATTGGTCCTACTGGTGTTTGATGCTGAGACTGGAGGAAAAATCGAAAGAAAGAACAATCATTATAAACGCCGTGCAGCCCCGCAAGGTGTTGTCATAATGGTTGTATAGATCACGCTAAGAGTCCAAGTTGTCATCCAAATGCACATCTAAATTGAAATTATATCGTGATCGGAGATGTTTTGATGTATACGATCACAAATCGGACGTTTCATAGCGATACCATCTACATCTGTTGCGCTAGACTTGGAGGACATTCAAGCGACCAAGCTCACTTTGTATTTTGCTGTTGATGTGAAAGCCAGATCTCTTGTAACGACAATTTGATCTTAGGTTTGCAAGGAAGGTCATTCTTCGCGTCGTACTCGGCCCCTAATCGGTTGCCTACCTCATTTATCTGTTTCCGGATACCCGCTATTTCACAACAAGACTTCTCTTTCTCGACGTGATCCGCTAGATACAAACTTAGAGTTCTGGTCGCAAGTAAAAAATGAAATCTGGTCGAGCCGAAAGCAGAATTGGCGATCTTTCAACAGCACAAAAAACAGATTTCAGCGAAGAATCCTTAATGTGACGTATTCACACCTACTAGCTACTATACTAAAACGAGTGTACTCACAATAACTTCTAAATCTTCCTCGTACAAAGACAACCCAGGCTTTCTTGTAAATGTAAGAAACTTCCCACCAGATCGACACTTGATCACGCTACGGCTTGGAGAGGAATGAGGTTTTATCATGTCACTGATGTTGACGCAGATAAGTCTGACTGATACGCAAGGCTACGTTATTTTTCTACCCGATAGTTCAATGCAACGTAAATTGTATGAAGAAATTCGGTCTTCAAGTCTGACTGCCGTTTCTAGACCTAATGCTACTGGATTACCCACTATATTTAATGACCACTCTTACTATTTTTACCGTTCTATCACAATGGTTTCCTACTGGTATTTTACTCGGATCGTTGACGACTACTTCCGTTTGTAGCGGTAAGTAACATATGTTCAAAACGTTACAAATACCATAACACGGATAGAATAAATTCAGTTTTCGATGATAACAATACGTAAGGCTGTTTCCGCCACATATTTTGGATTACATCGCGTGCAGGTGTCTTCATCAAAGCATCGATATCCCTTGCATTCATAACTTGTTTAGACCCGTGACTTGTTATTGTAACTGTATGCAGTCATGTCAGATCGATTAAACTTCCGTTTGTTGACTACAGCGCTTTTATCACGCTGTGAGATTACATTACACTCAGCTTGCACAAACGATTTCTGCTGCTCTTGCTTTCCGAGCTCTATAACTTTAGAGGAGGGTAGAACAATATTAAACTACTATTTCCTGTGCGAGGTTCTTGCTCACCACCGATTGCGCGCGTCCATTAGCGATCGGTGGTCAATTTGGTTGATGTATTGTGTACATCAGTCAAGAAGTGGAGCAACCACGAATCTTACCCTCGGGGGTAAAATTCTGCAAACATTACGTCTTGTCGAGTAATTTTAATTGAATATAATCCTAAAAATATATATATATAAGAATTGATATATTCGAATCAATTTTTATGTTACGGGCTCACTCCGTTACATCACCCTCCCCCTTAACCATTATTCCCTCATTCCATCTATTCGGTGCCTTACGAGTTCGTCCATGCGCGACGCGAACAATTCTGTCTCTGGAGTGGATGCACGGATGCGTGCAGCTGGCAAATAATCACACCAAGACTTGTCAGCAGGCGCTACTTTGACTGCTGCTGCTGACAAGAAGTCTGTAAAATCCAATGTTGCAGTTTCACTTGGTTGTCCACGTGCAGCTTCTTCAGGCGCATCCTATGCTGCTGGTGGTTGTCGCATGGACGTCAAAATAAAGGTTAACTATTCGGTCGAGTAGGACACCCTGTCCGACTTGAAGTCACCCTGAAAGCCCGGCCGTAAAGCTGTGAGTGCGAAATGGCGACTGCCTATACTCGTGGCAGTCTCGATAATACTCCGCGCCATGAGATGTTCGGCTCATACGACGATTCTGAGGTTTCGTCTCGGGGATCGGACCGATCGTGCTCGCATACATATTATGCGAGTGAGAAAGATGAGGACTTCAGTCATCGTGATGATATTAATGACCCTTCACGAAGGCGTCGTAGCCGTACCAATACTAGTAATTGCTGTGATCGCAATGTCATTGGTTATGTCGGCATAATGAAAGAGGATCACGATCGTAACGCGTTACAATCTTCTCTTACAGACAAACTATGGATGCCTTCCTAACGAAATCTGAGGCAGTAGTACGGTTATACCACAGACCGTTATTGTTTCCTACACCTCGATTCGTCAAGACTTCACAGTCTTGATGTCAGTGCCATTGATAATCGCTCCGAACATGAGTATTATATCTATGTCATTTTCAGGCACGGATTGTATAACGGCTACCGCAACCGAGACTAAGCTTCGTTAATGCAGGTTTGGAACTCTTTCATCGGCAACAGTATAAATGTTGACCGTGACGCTTGGTTAAGCAAACGTATTGCAGCTCGCAATAAGTTTGAACAGAAGTGGACAACCGGTGCTCTGTATATATTGCACCGATTGTCTTAAGGGGAAGGTTTAACTTGCTTCTAGTGGAAAGAGAATTGTCAGAGTTGTGTTGACAATTCTGCTCGCGTCTTCAGAGAGGCCTCCCTCCTCCATCAGACCTATTAGAGGGCTCGCATCTCGTCCGAGATTTACAAAGATATTGAGACTTTATAATTCCTTTACGAAAGCGCCGGGAATTTTTCCAACGATGGCCATCTATCATCAAAGAGTGCGTCTTGTCGTACTGTTCGGCGAGACCAGGAACAGCCACCATCAGCTGAGAGCGGGGCTACCAGCTCTTCCGCGAGGGTGGATACCCCCGCCACTGGAAGATGTGCGTCTACCTTCATTTAAAATCGTCACGGTAGTTCAAGATACGCTCCACGAGGAAGCGTTGACCACCATATGAGCCCACCAAAAGATGTGGTGGAGGAGGAAAAACCTCCTCTAAGTCGTTCGACTGACCGTCTCGACCAAGACGAGACTGATTGCGCAATTGTAGAATTGCGCGAGGATTTGGGCCACGAGAGGGATAGACGTTATGATGCGATCTATTATGTTCGGAAGCGCTGCACAGTTCGTGAGGATGATCGTGCGAAGGATAGTGCTGAGTACGCCATAGCACAGCTTCAGGTCGAGCGGGATGTCCGTTACCTCGTTGAAAAGCTGGCGACAGCTCGCAGGGAAATATTTTAGTTGAGTGGAGGTGTTTCTTCACTACGTGACCAGACTGAACGCCTAGAGCGCGAGCGCAAGAATCTAATGGAGATTCGTGAGCGTGGGTTCTATCTTCATTGTCGAAAGAGGCCTCATATTACAGAACGGGTGGAGACGCCCCACGTAAAACGCAGAATGCGTACGCATTCTAAGCGGCAGCTCAATCGATTTTGCGTTGCCATGTCGGCACAGCACATGAAAGTTACCGACATATTTGAACAGTAGTTTAATGCTGCCCACATTAGTCACTACGTATCTGGGTAGGTATACTGTAGATATTAGGACTAAATTGCCTTCAATAAAAGAAATAACATTTGCTCTTTCATACTTGTCAGCGTTCGGTTTGTGCCGGTCCATTGCGTAAGCGATAGAGTCCTGCACAAAACGGAATACTGTTGCTCGAGCCAGCGGAAATCCTTCTGCTAACGATACATTGTTTTATTCAGTTCTCCTTGTGCGAACTGCAGAAAGCGTCCTCACCACGTTCTGTTATTTAGCGAGGTTGCCATTATCCCTGTTGGGACAGTCGTTGGCGATGCTGAGATTCCAGCATCGTCATCATCATCTGACCCAATTATAGCGTCATCGCAATTATTGAGATGATCTTCTACTTCGATGTCGAGCTGATCGACATCGGCATCATGCGTGACGAGGTTAACTTCGACACATGATGAGTGAGAGCCAGAACGATTTTTACGTAATGAGTAAGAGCCAGAGCGATTTTTGCTCGATCGAGTCTTTACCCCCCTTATCCAAGAGTCACACTCTAAGAGGTGGGCAGAAGTGGATGGTGTAAGCCATCCCCGATGTATGGTGTATGCTGGGCTGAAGCATGCACCGATTTATTGATGACGAATTCTACCATGGGTAGGAATCTGCCCTATCTCGAGAAATTGTGGACATATCCTTAAATTGTTTGTTTGAGGACACGGTTTGCACGTTTTGTCTGACCATCTGTTCCAGGATGGATAGATGTAGACATCTTCAAACGAGTTTTGAGCTATCGGAACACGGATTGCCAAAACTTCGCCGTGAACCGAGGATCACGGCAGGAAACGAGCTCACGGGGTAATCCATCCAGTCAAAATGTCGTATCGATAACGACACGAGTACAGCCATTTGCCGTAATAGACTCGGGCACTGCAGCACGTATCACAGTCGTGCTAAACCGGTCATTAAGCACAAGAATACCTATATTTTTGTGGTCGCCTTCGAAAAAACCAAAGACGAAGTCCATGAAAATGGACTGCTAGCACTCTGCCGGGACAGGTGGATACTGTAAGGTTGCACGGGATGAAGGACTAGGCTTCACCCGATTTACGAGCCTCGCAAGCACGAGTGTACTTGCGCACAAAATAATTTTGGCGGGGCCAGTAAAAGTCACGACTTACCGTAAGCTAAGTCTTTCCCCTACCAAGATGTCCACCTGTTGGGGCATCGTGACAATCATACATGATGCGCAAACGCAGATTTTTTTGAGCAGGAACGATGAAACGAGGCTTGTCGCCGTCAACGGCTGTATAGTACAGCAACACGTTGCGTGTCGTGTACCGAACTAATGAGGAACGGCACAAAACCGGTAAATGTTTCAAAGATTTACGAGATAGATTCACCAGATGTTCCTTCAAGCGCAGAAGATCCTTGTCTTCTGCGTAGACATTCCCTATGTCGTTAGGTAACATTGACGACGGCACACTAAATGTACGAGTCGCAATAGTGGACTTATCTTCACTGTTCGATTGCGCGCTCGGCTTGAATTCGGGTCGGTGCGAAAGAGCATCAGCGACGATATTAGGTCGAATGGATTGTATTCGACCGTGAAATTATAATTCGAGAAAAGAACAGTCATCTTCTATTCTTTTTAAAAGGTGGGGACTGTTCACGGCCGTTCGTAATGACGCATGGTTCGTATAGACGATGAATAGTCTATCTCTTAAGATATAGACACGAAACTGAGCCAGAATATATTTCATGGCAAGGAAGTTCCTTGTCATGCACTTAGTGATTACGCCCAGCTGCTGGTAGCTGGCGCGATTGATAGAAATTGGCGCGCTCTGCGCCATCTGTATCAGATTGCTACAACGCACAACCTATTGCAAAATCACTGGCGTCACAGACCACATGGAATGGTCTGCCCTGGTCTTCAATCGCTAGTATGAGCGACAGGTATAGATCTGCTTGATACCTTCATTTGAACGCTGCCAGTCAGCGTTCTATGAACACTTCACATTTTTGTTAAGTAAACAAGAAAGATGCACAGTCATCTCGGCGTAGTTGCGCGAGTACTTGTGCAAGTACGCCGCTAGCCCAAGGAACTTACGAAGTAATATGACATCGACTGGCACAGGCCAATCGGTAATCGCTCTAATCTTTTCGGGATCAAGGCGTACGCCGTGTTTACCCACGATGCACCCAATAAGTGGTTTTTCGCTAGCCGCGAATATACACTTCTTGAGGTTGGCGTATAGCTTATGATTGCGCATAAGTTGAAGAGCCCGACGAACGTGAGTTCTGTGAATTTATACGTCCGTCTTTTCGTCCATATCCCGGCGACAAACGAACACATCGTAAAATTACTCGGTGCGAAATCCCGCACCGGTCTCAACAGATTTGTAACACATCTTTTGAAAGTTGCATGGGCGTTACTCAGCCCCTGTGACATTCTATCCACTCCCACAGCATACATCTGGGGTTGCGCACAGCTGTGTACTGGATGACCCATTCACGCATGATGATTTGATAGCATCCATCTATCAGATCAATGGACGAGAAGATGGTACTCTTTGAAATACCATCTATGATTAAGTCCTTCCTCGGTATCGGCGTCTGGGCCGGTACCGATGCAGCATTCAATTTGTTGAATGAGCGCATTATCCTTCATTCTCATGTGTCCTTTTGCACACATAAGATTCAAGAGCTGTGAGTAGAAGTTGATTCCCTCACATGGCCCGCTGCAAAGCGATCGGCAAAGAGCTTGTCGATCGCTAGTACTTGTTCACGAGGCAGTGGACACTGCTTCATGACACAGTACTTATGAGCCCGGTTTGAGCTCGATCTCGTGTCGATTGCCTTTGTCCTTAGGCAGTTCGTGTGGCAAAGATTTGACGAACACATCCTTGAATTTGATCAAATCCTTATACAAAAGATTTGCCTCAAGCGACCCCTAGGGTTGAGACGTGTATCGTTCAATCCGAGTCTTCTCATCGAGGACTTTTTGTCCATCGATGAGCTGCTGAGAACCCGTTTGCTCGCAGCAAATACTGTTGCCGATTAAATATGGATGACGTACCCATCCCCTGTGATGAGTATGCAGATCTTCTTGACTTTTCCATAACGCAGATCGCGCAAGAACCGTTTCGGTTCTAAGCGTTGCCAATTGAGTTATCTCCAAAGTTAACTTCGGAGGCACAACCAGATCATGCGTATCAGCGCCTACGCTTAATTCGTCATTGACCAAGACACTCAACGTCTCGATTACTTCCTGGGAAGTCACATCCACATGATCCAGGAGAGCTTTCTCCACAATGTAGTGATCATCTACATTTTGTTCTTGTACAGTCGTATTAACGACCGTACCGCAAGTGAGTCCATCGCAATCACTTTCAGTACATCCACACGCTTGTGGATGCTTCAAGACGTTCATCAGATGGCCGACTGATGAACAAGAGTCAGTCATCTTCACGGATCGATGCTGCCAGATCATTTTTGGCTCGTACCTTCTGAGCCAAGGTAATCCCAGGACGACATTAGATTTGTCATCCAGATCCAGTACGATGAAGTCATCATCGTACTGTTCACCTTCTAATGTGGAGTGGATTCGTACCACACGTTTCTAAACAGTTGTCTATGCGTATGTTGCAAGGCGCACCGTCATTCTCGGTAGGGGGATGTCGCGCTCAACGAACTTGAGTCTTCCAGCCTCTAGTGAACGACAACGAACAAAGTTGTTCGACGCCCCACAGTCAACCAGAGCACGAAGCGACAAATCATTTGTCGCTTCCAACTTCAAGGTGATGAGCGAAACGTCATCACCAGGTACAGAGACACACAATGATTGTGTATCTGGAGCAACTTTCGTCAAGAGATTTGCAAATTCTCTTGAGGTTGCTGGATCAGAAGGGCGTTTGGATCCTGCTGACTCCGACCACTTTTTGATGGTCTGCTTCGCTGTTGCGGTTTGCAACAGTGTTGGAACTACGTCCATTGCTCTTTTTAGCAGATGGTCGATGATTTTGCTCAGTACTGTTTCGTATTGGGCACGGGGTACAACACTCTTAATCGTATTGTCCTAACTTCTTACAGCGATTGCGCTTTTGCGATCGCTTGTTGTTTGAAGAGTGAGGTCTCTAGCTCTCAACAAACGAGAGTTCTATTGGTTCTATACCATCAGTATCTTGTCGTATCGGTGGAACATAAGAGATCGAGCTAGCATGAGCTTGTCTCATGCTATAGTCTTCCTGTTCCGCAGCTGCGGTTGCTTGTTCAAGCGTACCCATATTCGAAACGGAACAGGTGGTTTCTGACGGGCCCATCTGCGAGCCCTTGGATAGATACAGTAATCAACGTTTGTTAATTTACCGTGTTAGCAGTTATACTACTCTCGAGGAGTCGTATATGCTGAGCGTAAATGTGCAAATCACGCTTACCCTGTTTGAGTATCACGGCTCTGATCGAGCCCTGAACTCAGCCCGTGGCGGTTCAAACGTTTTTTAGTTGAGGCTTATAGGATTCCAGCGACGCAAAAGCATATGGGTCGCGGATCTCTAGCCTTAAGGCCCAAGTCTTGGCACGTCCTGCCAAGTGGATTTGAGCAAACGTTATTTTCATTTGCTCATCGTCGATACGACGTGCCTTATGGATCTCTCTAGTTCGACGGACCATAACAAGAGGGAGTCTTAATCGACTCATTTGTGCTTGGAGAGGTCAACTTTCAAGATTTCGAGGCGACGCGTGTGTGTCGTCCCACCTAAAGCAGCATTGACTTGCTGCTGTCTCAACTGCTCAGCCTGTTGAGAGCCTTGCTGGTGAAGCAAGGCTACTTTCTCTCGTTCGGCGCCAAGTTCATGTTGAATAAACCTGGCGATGGCGGCATGTTGTTGGTCTCTGTCAAGAGATTCCAACATGGCGGTAGCGTCAATGTCGCCCACGGTAGAGCTCATACGTCCTACTGCACTCCATTATATGTCAACTAACTGCTTACAGCATTTACACGTGGCGTGAAAGCTTTTCTCATCATCCAAAGTGTTCATGCTGAATGAAATGATCGTGTTATGTTAAACGGACAACGAAGTGCTTCCAGGTGTAACGGGGCACGCTCTTGTCAGATGACTGACAAGATCTTGTGTAAACCGAACACAAAGCTGCGTACTCCCGATGTCACGTACACGTGGAGAGGAAGCGCAACCGAAGCAAACAGAACCCGAAAGCTCTATCTGAGCGAAAAGTAGAACTGTAATTTATATAGTTTGTTTCTTCAATAAACCGTCTTGGTCTTCATCTAACTATATTCAACTACAATATAGTATGTGGGTTTCTTGCTCACTACCGATTGCACGCGTCCAGCAGCGATAGGTGGTTAATTTAGTTGATGTACACGGTACGTCAACCAAGAAGTAGAGCAACCACGAATATTACCCTCAGAGGTAATATTCTGACAACATCACCTCTTGTCGAGTAATGTTAATTAAATATTATCCCAATAAAATACATTGGTATCAATTTCATGTGACGCGCTCACCCCGTCACAACAGGGCCAACAAACATCTTTGGCTAATAAGGCACGTCCAGCCATCAAGATAGGCTTCATCACTTTGTCCATTGTTCGTGCGACTTCGTTTAAACCACGACTGCTAGAGAACAGTCGTGGTCCAGACAAAGATGCACGAAAGATGGACAAAATTAGGAAGACATACAGCGCGACTAAGCATTGAAATGCATGCATTGTACAAAAATTTAACGAGGCTAGTCTTATCAGACTTACAGCATGTATACGCTGCTGTGAGGTCGCAGGACGGTGGATTGAGTAAGACAAACAACTTTGCTAAACGTTCGCAAGCCCATGTGTGATCACAAGCGAAGCAAGTTAGCGAGAGTAATTTTTACTATCTCACACGAAACAAGCATGTCAATGAAGCCAATCGTCCTCTTCTGAGAGCGACAAACAAATTGAATGATGCATGCGTAGCAAACAAATCTCCGGAAGTCGGCGGTGTGTTCACATAGCGACAGTGCAGGTGCGTGTGGACAGAAGTGTAGCCTGTCAAAATCAATGCTGATGAGCCGAGAGGTCTCATATAGCAATGGCGGTGGCAGGTGGACCCAAACTTTTCCGCAGTAGACAGAAAGGCAGATCACGATCTTGTTGATTGTTGACATTGTTTGAATCAAGAGAAGTAAATATACACGTAAACAGACAGAATAACAAGCACGTAAGCCCTGCAATGGCTGTGCTATACACAATTACCGTGCACTACAACAACAATTCAAAAAGTCGCTATCGGAAAATTGGAGTTCGTATCCATACATCTTGACAGCACGCAATCATGTGTTGTTTCACCACGGAATTGGAGCATTCATCATGAGATGCCATGGAATGGAGAACGTCACCCCGGTTACACATAATCGGGGTGTGCTCGTCTGAGATGAACTGGGTTATGATTCATTGAATCGGTTAAACAAAAGTGATGATAAAAATACGGATAGCGCAAGCTAGTACTGGTACGATCGCTGCGTTTTATAACCAACTTGCATCCGATAGCGTCAGGTCTATTAATGTGATGTATTTCTATCTCACGGACTCGTGCCAAATGGCGTATGCATACCAGATGATGGGTTACAAAAGTTCTATTTAACTGTCCGCTGTATGGCCTTGATACATCGGGCATGTACGTATTTGCTTCATTTCGTCCATTTCGTCACGACATTTAACAACGCGCTAATTCATTTACCGACTATGTCTACATTTTATGAAGTGGTTTTATATATCTGTACCTACTTGACGCATCCAACATTCGAGTGTATTTCGGTAAGAAAGCTTTTTGTCTTCGAGCTAAATTTGTCTAGTTTTTTGTTCATGGAGACTTCGTGTCCCATATGCTACGGCGTTTTCCGCAATCAGAGATGGCGAAATCTATAAGTAATTTTCTGGCTTGCGCGCTTGACCGGTGACTTCCAAACAAGCCGTGTACTCGCTATCCAGTTCACTTCGTCGTATGAATTAAATTGCATGTTTCTGAGTGCTTGCAGCGATATGCAACTGAACAGTAATCAAGATCATGCAACAATACGCATAGCCGTTGATTCTTTCGACATCTTTCGTCAAAGGTACAGATCAAAAAAGCAGTATTGACCAGGCGTTAGATCTGCGACTTAACGGGATTAGGCGTCATCACTAACTTACCGGGTGGTAAAGAGTAGACGCGCCATAAAGGTGGATGTAGATGACCGCCGGATGGCATTGGATAGTTCTGCATGTCCGCCGTCATGTAGAGTTATAGAGCTCGGAAGTAAGAGCAGCATATATCGTTGTGCAAGCTTGAGTGTAAATTAGTCTCACGGTGTGAAAAAAGTGACGCAGTCAACAAATAGAAGTTCGATCGATCTGACACGACAGCTACCTTCCAATAACTAGGCACGAGTCTAAAGACGTTATGAATAAAAGGGATACCGATACTTCGATGAAGACACCCCCACGCGTTATAATACAAACATATGCAACGGAAACCGCATTACGTCTTGTCATCCTCGATAACTTAATGTATTTCTGTCCGTCTTTCGGTGGCTGTAGCGCTCGAGCCATATTCACATTGTGCTTCGTAAGGTCAAGTCGTCATCTCAGTAGAATAATGGAAAGACCGTTGTGAAACACCGTAGAAACGACAAGTGTTGCAATTTTCTAAAGCGGGTCAACAGGAGCAGTATTGTGATAGGTTGAGTTGGCTACGATTTGCCTGGACGAATTTAGTCAGCGTAGTTATATTTCTAAGGATACAAATTTACAATATTGATCTTGCGAGTCAATGTTTATGGAACATTTCCTGTAGAGGTGATAACTAATGCCCCGCCATTACTGAGTAACGAAGCCGTGGTATCAGCCAAACAAAGCACCAAATGTTGCAGGACGCGCGCAATGGACGGTGAGCGAGATTCTACAATGGAAGTTTTAACTTTAAAGTAGGAAACGCAAGATAAAAAATAGTTTATTTACGAGTTTTCATTTTATCAAATGTTCAGTTTTAGTTTTCTTTTCGTTTAAGCAATACCTGCTTAGCTTTCACTTCCTGTGCACGCACGATTCACGGAATATTCAATTTTGCGCAACCATATCCTCATTATATAAGACTTAATCCTTCTTATTTTTCTAAAATTGAATTTATAGTAATAATTATAACAAAGTGTACTCCATCACGATTAGGCTTTGGATGGCATTGTGACGTACAAAGTAGTTTCATATATATGCCACGATAAATTTACCCATTTGGCAAGATAATGGTATCTCGCTACTCAGGGACCTCATCTACATCAACATCAGTGTAATAGTAGCACCTATTGTATCTCCTCGCCATTCAAGAGTTGTAATGGAGTGACTATGGAGTGGGAATCTGCTTACATTTAAAAGCACGACTAGGTCATACTCGGACGAGAAATTAAAAGATCAGTTTGTGTTAAAGTTTACATTCTGTCGATGAAAGGTGTAATTGCGTCAAACGAAAAATTCATCGCAAAAAATATACTCGACGAAGTAAAAGATCACTTGGCCATCCTTTAACGATATACGTTTGCATCCTGATACATATACGTGTAAAGTGATCTTCATTATACAAGCATTGCTTCTAGAATGAATTGTGTGTTACTATTGGAGGAATCAGAACACAAATGTATGCAATACTCGCTTTTACAGCAAAATGAGCGCATCATCCGCAATATACAATGGCTTTTGTTATTCATCACTCACCTTTTCAATAATCAGCACCCACCCCAAAAATTAGGGCCTCTGATTGGTCCAAGTAGCGAATCAGAACTTAACATTCATCGAATTCCCTGACCCTAACAAATATACACCTTGCGCTACCATTTTGACCACCTTTCTTCTCTTTTAACCCACAATGAACAACCTTGCACCCCCTAATATCAACGATTTGCCTCTCACAATAATCTTCTAGACAGAGCAAATGCATAGTGTTTAACAAACTGCCTAGTCAGTGTCTGCACAACAATACTACCCCTAAATTAATCAGTTCCAAATTATCTAAGTCAAATAACGGGGGTTGCTATTTCGAGAAATACCTGTCATTAGAGCTTTAAATTCGTCAAAATTACAAATTATAGACTTCTAGACCTACGCCAGACGGTATAACTACCAGTAAAGTTAAATCTACTGGTCCTTGTGGTCATGATAGACGACACGTGCGAGCATCATGGCCGGTTGCTTGGCAGATCCGACATCGTTGGAGCCGCACTGAAGCACCCAAAGCAGGATCCACTTGCTCAAACAGCGATGGTAGTCGCTGTGTTGACCCCGTTGGACGACCACGTGTCTGCACTCCTACTGGATCAAGGATGTAGGTCTCAGGGACTGCCAAAACATGGTCAAGGAGAATGCGCTTGCAATTGTTTAGGTCATCGACATACTCGTCTGCAATCGTCTTCAATGCTGTATGGATTGCAACTGAAGAGGTCACGACCGTCACATCATATAAAATTGGTGGCTGTACCAGCCATCAATTTTAATCGAAATCATTGATCGATAGTGGTACAACTTGATGACAAAATGCATGGACACAAGGATATTCCATTGAAGATTTCAACAAGCCTAACAGTGAAAGTTAGCAGTCTGTCGCAGTCAGTCCATGCAAAATTGTCGAAGTCTTCATACATTGGCAATCCCTATCATCTTCTAGCCGCTGCTGGTATTGCTGATGCGCAGCACGCAGGCCTGTTACCGAAATCTTTCCTATCACCGGTGAGAACATCGGAACAAGCTGCATGTATACAATAGCACGCTGCTGTGCATTTTTCTGCACAACAACAACAAGCTGACCTTCATAAGCAAGGCGAACAGCCTAATCCACTTATTGTGGATCACCTGCAATAAGTGAGTTGTCAGGAAGACACGGTAGTGAATGATCGATGTATCATACAACTTACTTGTTGACACAGAAATTCATTTCTTTTGAGCAGCATGGGCACTCTCTTCGCGTGATGTCGCAACGTGGTCATAATGGCGTTTATCGTGAAGGAAAGCAGCGACAAGTCTCTCCTGAAACGTTAGCCAAGTCGTCTCAACATAGCGCATCGAGACTGCAGGGAAGGTAGCATGCATAAATCCATGTTGAGTTTCATAATATTTCATGGTTGTGGCAGCAACCAGTCTGTTCCAAGATTTGTTGAACTCTTCCCATGTCTATAAAGTTTTGAATGTTGACCCCTGCTTGGCCAACATGTGTTTGCTGATATGCCAGCGGTATAGCAAGCAATGCGCGTTCGGAAACGTCTCGGCGAGTGCGCTCATCATTGCAAGCTCCTTATCAGTGACAAAGGTGAGTGCTGTGCCTAGTCCATACGCCTGAAAAACTTCTCGAATATGGCGCATTGCTAACCGGTAGTCGGCCGAAGTCTCGTTCCGCATGGAATAGTACGCAAAGTTAAAGGTGCCGTTTGTTGCTGTGACAACAACAATGTGGAGGAGAGGGAGTTCATATCTGATGGTTTTGTATGTTGTGTAAATCAACCACATACAACCAGCACTGTACTTTCGACGAATCTCCTTTGCCGATGGGGAGATTATCAGCAGGGGATCAAGCTGCTGTTGTGGGTCAACCTGAGAGAAGTAGTCACTTGCTTCCAAAGAGTCCAAGAGAGCTGTTAGTGGAAAGCGGCCCGCCAGTATTCCTATACGTTCTGCGTGAAGCAGGTTATAAACTTCGTGAGATGTGGCCAAGGCATCATGGTTTTGCCGCAGTGAGGTAACTATGCGGCCAGGTGTCACTCTAGCACGTGTTTGAGCCAAGAATTCTTGCCGAGCTTCCCATGTCAAATTGCGCCCTTTTCGATGGGCAGACCGGTAGGCAAATGGCTCGTGGTTGTGCTCTACATTGGAAACTTGTACCTGCCAATCTCCAGCTTCTCCTTGCCATATACTGGCCTTGAACAAACCGCCAGTGCTGCGGGTAGACGACATACGCTAGCAAAGTCTAGCACTTGGGGGGTATGACTGGGGGGGGGGTTCGACAGGGAGCAAACAAGAATCACAGTTTTACATCACCTTTTTCCTATTACCGACCCTTTTGGTGTGTTTGGTAACAACAACATAGCCTCTCAGCTGCGCATGAGCATCAATTGCGGATCTTACCTCTTCCAGGGAAGCGTATGCAAGCTGCTGGGGGGGGGGTGCAAGGCTGTTCAATGTGGGTTAAAATAGAAGAAAGGTGGTCAAAATGGTAGTGCAATGTGGTTTTTGTTAGGGGTTAGGAAAGTCGTTGAATATTAAGTTCTGATTCGCCACTTGGACCAATCAGAGGCCCTAATTTTTGGGGTCGGTACTGGTAAATGAAAAGGTGAGTGATGAATAAAAAAAACCCTGTATGATTCAGATAAGTTTTGTCACGAACAGTAGTTGAAACTAAAAACAAGTTCTATAACATATCTGATTTGTAAACCCACAGGAATCTATTATAATTGCAGTCATCTATACCATAGCATAAACCAGGGACGAAAAGACCAAGTGGTACAAATCAGATTACTATTAGCATAGTGACTGAGCTAGAAAAGCAGATGTCAGAAGCAAATGTTTAATGACCTAGCGTCATTTTCAAGAATTCGAAACCCAAACTCATTTTAAGAGCATAAATCCGATTAAGAATTACCTTATTTTAGTCCGTGCTCCTTCTTTTTCTTTTGCTGACATGTATGATTTCGTATCTGCGAATTTAAAGCTCAACATTCACTAATGTTCATTCAATCCACGAGACTGAAAGCAAAATGAATATAATAAACTTGCACACTGTGTGGCCATATGTACAAATACGCGCGCAAACGCATACGATTTATAAGTTACCGTTACGAAGATGACGTATCGTCTACTTGTCGACGTCATAACCAACAGATAAGCGAACAGTATCGTTAATCTTTAATCAGACCTCGATTCGATCGATGTATAATATAAAGAAATCAATATTGTGATACTGATCCATCAGCAAACCAAAATTTACTAGAACATATTCTAGCAGATTTTTAACATTAAAAGACATAATGTTTAGGTCTTATACGCGTGTGCACAAGGAATACAACGGCTCGAGAATGAAAGACCCGGCAAAGTACATAGTTTTCATCAAGAACTGCTATAAATATTTGACGTCGGTTTCTGCGCAAATAATTGTAACTTTACTCGGTTAAATCGAATTACAGTCCGGTGAACATACGACAACAATGTGACAGACCATAATCATTAATTTTCTGCATCGTTGTTTGATTTTAAGTGTACATAAAATGTGGAAGTACTTCGAAATGTTTTGCATGAAAGCTGTGAACCTTAAAATTTGTAGTTTGGATGAAGAATTAATAAAGCTTTCATTTATAGTTGAGTAAATTATACATATATCATTTTACCCCTCATTTGAACCTACTATGGCAAGCAAATTTGCTCGTTGCTAAATTTAAGAAACTTGTTATAGATCCAGATTGATAATTTCATCAAATATTCATTTAAATGAGAGAACATATTAATCGTTAAAAAACTAAATGAACGTATATTTTATCATATTTAAAAAAATTAGCATCACCCAATATCATATGTGAGAAAGATATGAGTTTCAACATTAGTCGAAGCGAATAGGAATACATACAATGAAAAGCAAAGCTTAAACTAGCGTCAGCAAATGGACATTGTTTGCGAAGAGCGACAACTGCGAAAAATTGAAACATTAAGTCTGTTTTTGGGAGTACAATGAACAACGAAAATGATCATTAGATGCACCAATATTATGAATTACTAATTTATGACGTGAACTCCAGCCTTGATGTGCAATATATGACGTAGCGGTACTGATCTAATTCCTCATTTCTATCGATAATGGCTGTCACTCGAATATAATGGCGTGTATTGCAAATTCGCGGAACCATGAACTACATATACGCATTCGGAAATGCAAGACAACCGACCCTAAAATATTTACATTTGTCAGGTAGTAAAGAAAAAGTGGTATACAAAGATATTTAATAGATGCAGTACGTCCGATTTGGTGCTTTTACCTTTTCTACACACTACCAATGATACCCTCGATATGAAATGGCCCCACCAGCGCATTATATATATATAATCCGCATTAATTAAGATAGTACGCAATGTTCACACCAGACACTTCGTATGCAGCACCTTCTATTCTTAAAGCTTAATATAACCAACCTCTGTGAGTCTTCCGCAACTTGATGCTCCTACAGATGGATTTTTAACTAATGCTTGTTATATGCTCGATTCCTCTTCCACGGAATGTTACGCGAATTTGAGGGGCCATTAATTTTGTGTACTATAGAAAATCGATGCGAAAATCGATTATGCCAAATGACCAGTTCGCAGGTTACTCACTGATAGAACAAATTCTTGACATCACAAGACAATCTGAGCGAGAAGACGCGCCATTTAAAATCAGTAGTGTCTATTAGTTTTCACATGAGCTTAAAAAGCCTAACAGCGACAAAGTATTGCAGCAAACATTTCAAATCGCGATGCTTGTACTGCTTTCCAGCCAATTTAGAAATATAATGCTAAGATTTCGTCCGAACAAGCAATTTTTATACTAAATGAAGCTGAATATATTGTCTTTAACATCTACGATCGTTTATTTATCCCTATACCCCAAACATAGATTTTCGATATAAGACAACTTTAATCTTCCCTCAGCTTTCCGGTAATATGTTCCCTCACTTCGATATATCACAACATAATTGGTTTATATTGAGGCATGTAATGAATTCACGATACATTCATCAGCTAATTCTAAATCGGCCATTAGTGAATTCAGTCTGGTCGCGTTCATTCGTTTGTAGTCTTCAGCGCGGGAAAATGGCCAAGATCAAGTATCGGACACTTATGAACTTCACCTATCGATTCCACGTACAACCTTAATATTGCATTCTGAAGTGAGGTACGGACTCGATCGCATGTACGGGATATTTTCTTAAGTTAATTGGTTCGGTAAACACATCTTGGTCCTACTGATTTTCCTTAACACATACATACTAATCGCCCTTGTGAAGGTTTAATGACTATTCATCGCAACGGGCCGTTTACATGCTCCCTATAGTCCATATCAGCATGTTGCTTACTGAATTGTAGGTCCGATTTTGCAATGAATAAGACATGAACCTGGTTCCCGATCGTGGAGGATCGCCTTATTTGCGCCAAACCGTCTAAACACGCATTTTTTCGGGAGTTATCTGCGATCGTGTGTACTGTCCGAGGGGCGCTTGGGCCTTCATTATCGAGTCAGTAAAACGGATACCGACCCAGAATAACAGTTCCGTATTCCCCGCTTAAATGATCGTGGCAATGACGGGGTGTGGTACATAGCCAGGATTCGAAGCGGAGACTGTCTTGTTATTTTCGCCTTTGCAGCAATAATATATAAACACTACTCTCAAAAGAAAAAGGATGTGAAAGAGTGAGTGGCAAAAGTTAATGTTATTATTTTACAGTCAAAACTTGTATAATTTTGTTTTGCTTTAAGTTTTCCCGTATTGCGTAATCTTTTGTCTTGTGAATTACATATACACTTGCTATAAATTTTTACGCAGTTCTTAATTGATTTATTGCAAAGTGTAAGCCCCGCATCAAAGGTATATAGAATCTTTTATCGCTTGGTTTACGACTGAGGTGCCTGAATAAACTCTCGCATGCAGTGAATTTAGCTGCTTCATTGTCATGATTACGGGAAAGCATGGCGAGAAGTAAGTTTCGTTTTGATTTTCATTTTACGTTTATTATGGTACTCCTTTTTTTGCTAACTAGGTGAAGCCAGGAGACTGAGCGCTCGCGCAAACGAAATAATGTAATAAACATACAAGAGCAGAAACGCTTAAGATGTCAGAAGTCTAGTTTCTCTTTGCTGACAAAATTTTTCATGGATATGTATAAAAATTTCTACTTAGTATGGTAATTATTGGCCCTTCTTGGCTTTTACATCGTTATGCATTATAAATTAGCCTCCTGCAACATCTGCATCTCTTTATCAAATGAAATTTTAAGGCTGCTGTTATGTTCCTAAATTATGGCGTATTCCTCTTCATCGACGCTTTGGGATTTCAATTACTTCGAGTCAATAGATGGGCTCTACGCACTTTTACAATTTATATATTGATATCATCACCGACGGTAGAGGGTGTGCCGAAAATGATGTCTAACATACGACGTATCTTGTGTATTAAAAATAACTTCAAAATAATTCGCCATCGCTTGTAACGCACCGAAGCCCTCTACCTGATTGATAACTGATAAAAGCTATGTGTTTTGGGTAAAGTAGCCACCAATGCTGTGCAAGTCCGTCATTCCTGGTGATTGTATATCCGTCGGTTGTAAGTACGACTCAATATACGAGTGATGGGCACAATATGTGCGCACATACCGCCTTGTTGCCACGCAGTCGAAAATTATGCACACTCGGGTATCACAAAGTTCTTTTTTGTAGTCCTCGGCGGTTATATTTTGCATCCTTTCCAGACTGTGAGAATTCGGAGATTTCGACCCTACAAGTCTCCGTTCTCTCAATTATCGATCTTTTGCGTACGCCGTAGTCGCACTGCGAAGACTTGCTAGATCCAATGTGTAAAATATGGCACCTTTGCCACTTCTTCCAAGATGCCAATGTTCACCCGCGTGGAGGCGCGAGAAAGGTTAGTATGATTAATTTGCAAACGGACGTAACTAGCAAATATCGAAATAAGATCAGATCAATGATACGATGCAGGAGAAAGTTATATATTATGTATTCGCGGTCAATACGGGTGGATGAATATCACATATAATCATCCAATCATGTTGTGGTTATTTTGAAGTCAGAAGATTCAATCGAAAATTGAGGGGAGATGACGGCTATTTCAATTTACTACAAAAAGAATAAATCGTGAACAACACTGTGCATTATTTCTCGTGATGTCAAGAATATAAGAGATACGCGAAAATTGGCATACAAAATCGACGTGACAAAGTTTCTCTCGACTACTCAAATATGAGAATTCTCTAGTCAGCTACGCGATAACCAATTTAATATATGTTTAAAATATATTCAAATTCAAGGGTCTAAAGGATTCTCAAAACCATTTTTAGGGGTTGTATAGTTACAATAACAGATTTGCGTCAGAATAATCCCGATTATCGTTTTAAAGCTGATCGAGGTGGTAGTTGTTATGTCTTGTCGACACTAATATTTACAAAAAAGAACTTTGCCGCCATCTATTTCCGTAAAATATCGGTAAGAAACCTTATTCAATTTTGTTAAAAACGGATAGCAAAAACATTATAAAAAGCTGATTTGAATTGGAAAGTAGTCGCACATATGGCACTTGGAATTGTATAAATTTTTTATGTATAGGATAAGCTCGCGGTTACCGTCACGCTAAAATCGTAAATGCTATTTCTCATTAAAACAACCTTAAGAAGTTCGATTTCATCTAGTTTACCATTGTTATGGCGACATTATGACATTAAAGAGTCAAGTTTGTTTGCAGACAGGTAAGC